>JABSMR010107837.1:0-30145 GCA_018902295.1 Dusona sp. PSUC_FEM 10030013 | reverse complement strand
ATATATAAATAACAATCTACGAGACCCTCTTGAGTTCGTATGAAGGCTGGGATCGTAACAAAAGTGCATGGAGAACTCAGGATAAACAAAAATACGGTTCTCGACCAGTCTACGGATTGGCCACATCGAAGAAGCCAATCCGCTCCAAATTTTGAGAAAATGTTTTATCAAAACTGAAGGAGACCTAAAAAGTTCTAATTAATAAAGAAAAAGTTACTACTTCTATTGTAATTCAATTTTTCATCGATCGTTAATATTTTGAAGCATTTAAGTTCAATGACTAATTATGGAAGCGAGTGCATAATCGGTGTCGATCATTTCAAATCGCAGGGAAAATACCCTCTGATTTTTCGGTTCATGCGTGAGGTTTTACCTTAAACTTCAGCAACTCTCTGGCAGTGTAACTCAGTTGAGCACAAAGAATTTCTGTCGTCCAAAAATATTTGTGTAGTTTACATTTTTTATAGATTGACTGAAGACTTACAATGCTGCCGTAAAGTCGGCAAAAGCCGTAGATACACAACAGTTTATATCCATACTCCAGTGCGCTCGACGTCTCGTGCGGGCATCACCTCTCCAAGGCCCCCCTCCGGGTAATAACAGCCGCAACGCATAATTGCCAGAACGATTGAATTTCTATATTACCGCGAAGCTTGAGCGTTAAGACTTATGGCTTTTGCTTTGTTGAGAGGACGAGAGAGAAAGATTGAGAGAAAAAGAAACGAAGACAGGCGAAGAAAGAGAGAACGAAGCAAAGAAAGAACTCAACCTTTCGGAGTAAATGCGCATCATACAGCATCTCTCTACGACGCTTCCACTATCATTCTTTCGTTTTAACTCCCGTATCGTTCGTAACGTTCGTCTTAAAGACAAAAAGTACACACGGTATTTCAGGCAAAATTAATAAAAAAAAAAAAAGTATATTCCGCTTTCAAAAATAATAATCCCCCATTGTCTCATCATCATTGCAATCATATTGTAAAATATATTGTTTTTACATTTGAATATTTCAGCATTATTTGATAAAATGAATTTCATGGCCATGAAATCTAAATTTTGAAAAAAGCTAGAAAACCGAAAAAATTGAAAATAGCGATAAAAATCTTATCAGTTATCGCTTTTTTTATATCGCCCGAGTTCTTTCCCGACATTGAACTCATTTTAATAAAATGCAAAGGAATTATTGTTAGATATTATAAAAATTAAAGTAATTACAACGTGACAACATTCGCTTTAAATGAAAACAACCAATCTCAATGTTTCGCGATCAAATTTATACGTCAATTCTTTCTTCTCGCAGCGTTTAACACACTTTTAGAAATCCTGAGTTTGAGAATTGAAAAGCCGACTTAGGATGACACGTGAAGATGGTGTAAATTATCAGATCTGGTAGATTGCAACCAAGAACAAAACATAAAACTTCTGAAGAGATGAAATTAAAATAAAATAATAAAGGATAAAAAACAAAAAGTAAAAAGACTGACAGTTTTAGTGAACCACAGCGATGACTATGAGTTACTGGGCGTGGACTATAACACGTAGGGTGATATACGACTGTATCTCGGTACCATTTGGCAGACGTAGATATATTACGCGCATTCCGCGCCCCGACGTTAATTTATTTATTCTATAATTATCGCGTACATCGGGTATACAATCGGTAATGTGCGTAAGCTCAGACCCTATATAAATGCGTTAATATATATGTGTATACGAATGTGCGTACGTGCGTGTGTGTATAAAATAATAATTTTATTCCATACTTTGATACCCAAATCCATTAGTGTAAGTCCTGATATGATTTTACACCCTCAACTTGTTTTCTCGTTCAACGACCTCGTACATCATCAATTTTTTATTCTTCAACACACAGGAAGTGCACACAAGGCCATTTCTCTGTACACTCGAAGACGCGAATAAATGTCCAATAGGTCGACCACATAAACACTCCAAAGGTTCTGAGAGTCTACGTGCCAGCTCACGTGCTTCCCGTATCTGAAGATGGGAAGGATTGGTCGTCCGCAGCTCTATAGGATGCTGTAAAATCCGCTACACACCAGGCGGTTTACATACATCCGTGATGCTCCTCTATTGTACATTTATATTCTACATGCAACACCATTAACACGTGAGAAATACAGCCCTTCGATGTTTTTTCTAACCTAAACGTTCCTTCAAAAGACGATGTACTTTCTTGTCGTTTGTTATTGGTTGACCACCGATCGATTAATCAGTAATAAACATTTTTTTAAATTCTAACTAGAATCCAAATAACGAGCATTTAGTATTAAAAAAAAAGACAATAATTTTGTCACCAAACAGTCAAGAAAGATCGTCCAATTGAGTAAGAACTTAGCATAACGTCCAATGAATATTCTTGATGCGTATTTCCAATGCTGTTTCAGTTAAAAACAATGAAAGATAATAAAAAAGGTGTGTATCTATATTAGTGACCTGGAGGCGATGAGAACGAATGGAACACCGTAGTGTGGTATACTGGACCTCTCTTGGCCTGGTGGGGTGTGTTCGTCGAAGTAGAAAGAGAGTTACGGAAGGCCGAAGAACCGAGATGAGAAGAGAGTCAGACAGAAAAAGACAGAGGAGAGGTTTGAAGGAGTAATGGCACGGGGGGTATGACCAATCAATTACTAATAGTGCAGCGGCCCCACACACAGCACCAATATTACCGGGACCATTACCTTTCGACCGCTACATATACCACCTTCCTTGCTCATATATGCAAGGACGATATATGCTTACAAATTCTACCACCGACCGACTTGTATACGAACCTACAATATATATATATATATATTTCATGTAGATAATGAAAAAAACTATATATATGTATGGATATATATGTGTGTGTTATATATTTGCTAATGTGAATATGTAAATATTTATACACGAGGTTCCCTGCTGTCATCCGGAAACTCGCAAATCAATTACAAATTTACACGTTGTGGGTAATGCAAGACACGAATTTTTTAAAATTTCGATAAATTATAAAATAATAGTTCCATCGGACGTGAAATTAGTCATTTTTAGCGTGCGAAATAATTTCGTGCTGTCGTTGAACTCAACGGGGATACTCGATATTCCTATGGGGGTCGATGTTTTTCGTAAGTTCTCGAGCAATGGAGGATCACCAACGCCGTTTTGCCCGCGGCACGTTCGATGCGTCCAAGCAAGCACGAGAGTTAAACCAAAGCTATCGAACTTAACAACCACGAAGACTGTGCGCATCCCAAGAAGATACTCTCTCTCTTGCGAGTTTATTTCCTTTTCCTTCATTGTCTTTTTTATTTATTTATTATTTTTGTTGCTCTTTCTTTTTATAGACTATCGTTGCAAGCGAACGAGCGACCAAGTGAAGATATTTTAATTATCGTTCGCACGATCTTTGTATGCTTTACAGTTCGCCTCTGTAATAAAATGAATCGTTCTTTCTGACGTTTTTTTTTCAAGGTTGTGTTGTATTCCGGTTTCTTATTCAGTAGATGTAGACTTGAAACTGTTTAATAAATTGAGAAATTCTGGATTAATGCATACGTCCAATTTGCGTGCTCCTGCCATTTTATTTTATCTGGTTCGCAATTTTCAACCAGGAAAACCGTAGACCTAATTTGGATTATAAGTAATTATGAAATTGGAACTTGGGGACGAAAGAGCGGTAATTTGGAAGCCCATCCTGGTTGAAGTTGCGAGTTACATAATTGCATTAAAATTTTATATCCTTTTACAAGTTTTAAGGAATGAACCAAGTAAAGGAATAAATAGTTCAGTATTTTAGCAGGTTTATTTGTCAAAATAAATTTATATCCTGTAGTCTATAGATATTTTTAGGGACTACATGTAAAACCAAAAATAGCCATATCTAATAAAATTCGCTGACGATCACTTCCGATCAAATTAAAAGAGCCGAACTTTCATGAGCCCTGTAAATATTCGACGACACTTGATAAATCAAAATTCTCGGTGAAGTTGTCTATAAGAAGCCTTTCCTTCTATGAATGCCACGTGCAGCGTATAATTGACATCTATGAGATTTACGAGAGTTTTAAATTTCCAACCCTTCTTATAATTTACAAAATGTGTAGATACATAATTTTCAATTTTTTTTTTTTACAGTTTTGATATAATTATATTTATATTATGCCCAGTGTTACCTTTGGCTTGCAATTTGTCAATCGTACTCTATCTCGAGCTCATCGGCTCCATATTTGATCGAGCTCAAAATGCTATGAAATTCGAGTTATTTTGTCGATTTTTTGATGTTTCTCGTATTCAACGAAACTCATTGTATGCCCGACTGGAAATTGGCGGCAAGGGAAAGGATTAAATTCTACATTTAAAAATGTTCCACATATGAAATGCAAACGCTTTGATTAAATCTTGGGAATTGAAAAGGCTTCAATAATATCATGTTTCACGAGGTTGTAGTTGGGAAATTGTTATTCGCCAATGGTTTGTGACGTCGACAGTTAATAAAACAAAAAAGGGAAGAATTAAATTTCGAACATACATATGTGTTGGAAGAATTAACAGTCTGACTTGAAGGATGTAAGCTTGAGCTTGACCGCAGACGAGTCGTAAATCTTTCAAAGTTTCCTCCTCTCTCCTCTCCCTCTTTCGTCGTTGTTTCTCTCTCGAACTTTCTCCCTCTTTCTTTCTCTGTTCCCTAAGAAGTGTGTTTGCTATGTTCTCATTCGCAGATTATATGGAGTAAGCGAAAAGTCGTTTGTAAGCTTGAAATGAGTACAACAGAGAGACCATTCGGAGTCAAGTCACTCACGAAATCACAAAACGCGAATTATATAACAACGAAAAGGTTTTGGTGCAGGAAACACAGAGAGACCAGAGGCGCTTAATCTATTTCGGTCATTTTTCATTGCTCGTTGCAATAGCGCCGATAAATCAATTTAAACATGATGTTAGTGCATGTGCGCGGCGCGGTCTCTCTGGTGAACGCGCGTGCGGCCATCACTTCGTATAATACGAGCTTGTATACATATGTACGTAACTTTTATTCATACAAACACTTATATACACGAGTTGTGCGCTCCTGAGAGGCCTTTAAATCATTGGTAGGCATATAACGCATTGGGAGGATCAAAGAAACCTGAAGCCCGGTGCTTGCGCCGATGCTGTATCTTTTCGATTTATTTTATTTTAATTCACTATACCGGACTCCTCTCCAACACACCATTTACAAAAATAAAACACTTATTACATACGTTTTTTATTGAAATTCTTACGTGGTTATATGTATTCAGTCTACTAAAAAAAAAGATAAATTTACGTATTTTATGAATGTAAAATTTTAAGATCTTTCTATCATTCAGTCTTCTAGAAGATTATTTCGAAAAAAATGATTGCGAACTGCCAATTGACTTGCATAAAAATAAGATTATTTAAAGGACCAAAATTTCGATACGTACTTGAAACAAAATCAATGGCCAATATTTACAATAGCGTATTCCCATTTTCTCATCGGTGCTTTATAATTTTACCATCACAAAACTCTTCTCTGGTCATTTCGTCATGTACAAAGTACACCGTATCGCATAAATCTCAGCGAAAGGACCACCCGTATGAATTGCGGGGAGTGCGGAGTTTTGCTCGTCTCTTGGATCAAGTAAAAGAGAGAGAGAGAGAGAGAGAGAGAGAGAGAGCCCCTCGTAATACGATGGCATTTTCTCGCGAAAGACAAGACGATCCACCGCGAGTGTGTGGTGTATAGGCAGAAGAGATTCGCTATAGAGTGAAAGAGGGAAAGAGAGAAACACGGAGATGGACTAAAAGGCAGAAAAAGAAGGAAAGGAAAAGAGAGAAAAAGTGTATGTATGGTTCGTAACCAGTACACACCACATCGGTCTCCACCTACTCGAACAGATTCCTCTGGTCGCAACCACGAAGAATAAGATGAAAAAGAAGAGAAAGAGGAGGAGGAGGAAGAAGCGTTCTCCACGGTTCTCCAGGGTACGTCGCGCTTAAATAAGCCATAGCCAGTGCATGGGAAATCGCGGGACGTCTCGGGTCGTGACATCGAGGCGCGGGTGTCGCGATACCCGACGATTCTACGGACACACCCGTACCGATCTATAGATA
This sequence comes from Dusona sp. PSUC_FEM 10030013, assembly GCA_018902295.1. NCBI lineage: Eukaryota > Metazoa > Arthropoda > Insecta > Hymenoptera > Ichneumonidae > Dusona > Dusona sp. PSUC_FEM 10030013. The sequence continues at coordinate 24,034 of JABSMR010107837.1, read as the reverse complement.
TACATCTACGTATATATCCGTATATGCTCTATGTTCCTATACGCGTGTAACGCAAAATACGGTACGTACTCACAATAAACCTCCATACGTGTGAAGTAACGCATATATATTTGCACAAATATACGTAGGAAGAAGACTACCCCGCGTAGCAAGAGGAAGGAGGGGACGGAACGATGTTTTCCTGATTTATAGGGCACGCACCTCCGCGCGAGCATAACGAACGGGAGAAAAGAGAGAGAAACGAGATGAAACGAAAAAGCAAGAATATATACTATCTTGGATGAATAGAGAAGAGAGAAAGCAAAAAGCAAGTCGAAGAACATCCCGAACGACAACATCATCTCGATGCTCGACGAGGTCTTTACTCTGCGTTGGGATCGAGGTCTGAGAGATCACCTCGAATTCCTGGAAAGTGTCTTAGACGTCTCATGTGTGTAAAATCGTGCATACGCACGAGGGGGATCGGCACATACAAACATACATACATACATGGAGAGTAAAAAAAGAGAGATAGAAGGGGAGAAAATGTAAGATCTAGAGATGGGCTCCAGCGAAAAGTTTGGGTGTAAGAAAAAGGAAACTGGAGCAAATATATGGAGAATATTAAACATAGCGAAGGTGCCCTGACCCTTCAAACGAGAGGGACATGTTTCTACCTCCTTCCTTCTCGTTTGAAAATTCTGCAGACTTAGCTAGAGATAGCGAGAGTAATGATTCGCAAATGGGTGACGATGATGCTAGCTTCATGTTGCCTAAGGCAGAAGAAGAGTAATAAGACGAATAAGAGGAAATCGGGTTGCACATGCGTCGTTACCACTGCGAATCAAGGAATGCATGTGCGACGACAAGACGACGCTCGAAGTCTCCATATGAAGAAGCTACAGAAATGCACATGTTCATTTACGCTCAATACTACAAACCCAAGATACTCCAGCGAAAGGCCGCAAGAGTGTACGTTTTTATAGAGATGAGGGTTCGGTAATAATGATCACGCTTATTACACCGGATATTAAAAATAACTAAAAACTTCAGACTTGAAATTTATCCCCGTCGGGTAATTTCACATAAATTTCCGTCTTAGGAGAGTCCAATGATTCCTTCTGATTGTAATAAAGAGATGAATGTTATCAATTGATAATAATAATGATTTTCCACTTTAGTTCCCTATATTAATATTTTTTTGGTTGACGCTGGTCACTGTCAATCGCAAGTGAATATAACTCACCTTTCTCTCCATCTAGTATTTTCTTCATAAGTTTTCTTTCATGGTACAATGATCGGGGATACAGGGGTGTGAAGGGAAACTTGAAACATCGTTTTCGTCGCCAATAAGAGCTCCGCGGGTAAAATGCAAGAGAATGTGCATATAACTATGAAAACTATCTCTTGCTCTGTCGTTCTCTCTTAATCTTGAATTCAGCACCGCGGTGGGAGGGGAATACACGACCGCACCTGCTTCTCGGTCCATCATGCCTCGTGTGTCACCCACGCTACTTTACTGCACTACGAACCATGTTATATAGCCAAGGGAGACAAGGCAGACCCGGGATGTAGAAAGGGAGATTTACGAAACGATTCAAACAGTAATCGAAAAATAGATACTCTTTTAATAATAATGTTTACTTTTTCATAACAACTCTTGTGTCTTATAATATTTATATTTCTTTCACTATCTCTCCCAGAATTACCGACATTCACAATTTTTATTGTCCGTATTATTTCACGGCCAAGGATGTGTTATACAATTTGTTTCTATAGTTCACCGTAACGGAATTATTCCAAAAATACCGCATGGAACTGCAGATTCATCTCCGTAAAAAAATATAAACAAAGCTAGTTTCTTCGCAGATTGCAGTCGGATTTATAGGAACCAAAATGGTCATTAAAACTCTGGGACTGTGCGTTAATTCTCCTACAATTTGTCAAGCTCGTGAAAACAAGTGTGTAACTTTTGAATTGAGGAAATGTGTGAGGGTGATGATCAACGAGTCTTTTCTCAGTTTAGATTCGATGGAATCAAAATCTTCGAGGGATGCGCACTTTATGGAATGTGTGTTTACTAAATTCTCGTCAGTATATATTCAGTATTACTGTATCACGAGACAGAGAGAAAGCGAAGCAGGACGGTGCAGACTCCTATACGCCTACTTACCGCCGCATAAATCAGAATTATTACGAAGCTATTAGCGTTCCGGAGTAACACCGGTACGTGTCCTTCGTGTGTGCCGTGGTTGGCTATATACGCTCTGTGCTGTCCCGACCTGCAAGAGCTCTGACTCCGCGGCTTCGGGCCATAGGCAATAATTAATCATTTTGTGCGATGCACCCACACTAATATAAACAGAAATATATCCATATACATATGCCCATTTATACATAAGTATATATTATATATAAATGCAATGTGCGAATATATATACGTAAACGAACATCATCACACACAAGCAAATGTCTTCGGTGACAATTCTGTATGCACATGACCTCCACAGCAATACCATCATATGATATGTGTCCCATAGATTCTAATACGTGTTAATATCCATGTATATTTATACGTATTTAAATATATACTTATGTATGTATATATTTCGAAGAATATATACATGCATTGTATCAAGCACGTACCCTATACTTAAATTACATGGAATATTCATACGCCGAGGAGAGCTTGGGCGATAAGAGTGTACTTGGCGCACTGTAATTGTGCCATTGGAAATATGGACAACCATACAATATGCCCCGGGTTTGTAGCCGTTGATATTATTACCATACGTACAGTTTCTCGTATGTAAGAATGTGCATTGAGGTTGGAACCCCTTCGAAACGATGTCCCAAAAAAATGATTAATTTTTAAAATGTCACGTGTTTGAATGGACACTAAAAAATTCTGTTGAATGGCAATGCTTTGTCGCATTTAAATCACTGGAACTATTTTAATTGGAACGAACATCGTTGTTTTTCTGTGGTAAATTATTTCGTTGTGCATATACGAATATTATTATTAAGAATGATTTATAGTGGATTTATCCAGAAGTAATTACGAACACTTCCGATTATTTCGCAGATGGAGAGTTTTAGTGACATTTAAAAACGTAAGTGTTTCGTAAATATGTGTCGCTCCAAGTGAAAAAAAAACACGTATATTTAGGAAATCGTCAACTTAACAGATAAAACGGCAATGTTACTTCGTTAGAGAAAGAGAGCGAGATATATAGAGTAAAAAGCCACGTACGTTGGAAAAGCGCAAACGACGGAATCCTTCCTTCCATCGTTACCCAACTCATCCGCTCTCGCGTGGAGCCGACTTAGGCAAATATCCTAAGTATATGTATCACGTACTGACGGATGAGTTGATCCGGGTTTTAAGGCCTCCCCGCGCCCGCCTTGCGTATATATTCGGTCACATCTCAACGTAGCTAGTCTAGCTCAGTCACGTCAATGTCATCTCCTTGAGCTCAGCCCTTCTAGACTTATCGGACGCTGCACACCTAACCGACCGAACACTAGCAATCTCTTCTCTTTCGCTCTCTCTCTTCGTTTCCACCCACTCCTATTTAAATATTACTCGCGGATTTCCTCGTCGGACGTTGAAGGCGCCGCAATGTCATAAGGATCGTAGTGTGTTGGGGAATCAGTACGTTTCTTCCTAAATGCAGTACAGATATATCGTCTGAACAAATGAGCGAAATTTGTGTCAACTTGCTCTATAACATTTTTTTTTATTTACACAAGACAAAATAATTTAGCCGCGGACATAAAAATTATTAATACCATCGTTGATCACATGTTATTCGAACGATTGCACAGGGCAGGCAGACTCTCTAGCTCCGGCAGTAATTGTCGTCTATAGACATGTAAATTACGCGTGTAGATATAAATGTCAATAAGATAGCTCGCTCTGTGGCCAAGAGAGGGTCTCTATGTCCGTCAAAGTGCTCGAGCCTTCGGACGAAGCTGGTAGAGGAAGGGAGACGGAGAGAACTTTTTAAAAACGAAAAAAAGAAGTAGATGCGCTTGAAGGGTTTGGACCGCGAGGCCGTTTCTGGTGGCGTCTTCTGCGTACACGCGAACCCATACATGTATACAAAAACCGCGGTCAACCAAAGTGAAATCATTAGTTTGCTTAAATCAATGCGCGCGTAAACGTCCAAGTTATTTATGCCCCGTCATTACGAAAAGGTCTCCTCCTCACCTTTGCTTTTCTTCTTTCAACCCTTTGCTGCTCTGACCGTGCGTCTTGCGAGACATCATCCATATCCTCCTGTCGCGACAAACGTGCTGGCTTTCATGTACCCATCTCTCTATCTCTGTCTCCGTATTTCATCATTGGTAAGTCCGAAAGCACTAAAGTGCACACCCGAAGCACGTTTGAAAGATGTACCGCCCTCTGCTCGCAGAGCTCCCAACGCTTCATATCACTTCGCTGCACAATTGCAAGAATCGCAAAAAATAGCTGTCTTGAAACGGTTTATAATTATAATATTATGCAGATAGAAAATTGAAGAGATTACGAATAACTGATCGATTGTAATGCCGATAGATGTACAATTAGAAATGATCAACGAGTACGAAGTCATGGCCGTTCATTTCTACATATAATGTTTAGAAGAGGAGAATAAATAAATCTCTACATTTTTTGTCATTCATTTTATTTGCAGCAATCCTGAGGATCTCAACCAACGGTAGCATGCCAGTAGAATAATTCTATATACAAGAATTCCTGGTGAGAGACGGAGAAACGATGGATGAAGGGTTATGCATGGACTTCTCAAAGCGATATTTTGAGACTGAGGGGAAGTGACGGCTGTCGGACATGGGAGCTACACCCTCTGTTTCTCTCGCCGTCTCACTACTTAAACGATCAGAGAGATCCACAAACCCGCTCGATCGACCGATCGAAAATCCACGTCGAGAAAGACACGACCGCTGATGAGATTGATCCCCGGACTAGACAGGGAGTAAGACAGAAGGAGTGAGAGAGAGAGGGAGAAAGGAGTTGAGCTTATGTGCTGTAACAGAGGAAGAGGCTGAACCTATCCAGAATCCCCGCCGGGATTTGTACAGAATCCTCTAAATAACACACCACTTGAACATATATCGTGACAGGCTGCGTGACATAGGTCTGGATTTTCGAACCGATACGTCGCATCGATTCCATCCTTATTCGAATCGGCCATATCGAAAAAAATCATTGTATCGTGCGTCATAATCTCGCTTTATAATGAATTTCAACAAGACTACAAATCATATAGTCAAAGTATTTCACCAGAGTATATTTATTTGGATAACGATTTCTGAAAACCAATTTTAGTCTAAAGATATACAAAAATGTCGGCGCATGAATTAATAAACGATCTGTAGAAGAGTAATGTATATCATGAGAATTGATTGTCTATCAATTCCAAATGGGAAATTACCAAAGATGAGTTATTTTGACCAACCTCAATGGCTATTCGGAGACAGTGCTATATTTTTATCGTTTCTGTTCTTTTATTAGTTTCATCATCTCGCCACACTTTGTTATCGCAATGGTAGATCGGTAGCAGTAGCAATGGTGTCCTTCACTGGGTGATTGTCTTTGAGTCCTACAGCATCGTTGTCGCAGAGCGCTGTATCATCTTTCTACCGAGTGCTTGTGTGCAGATGAGGTTACAAGAATCATCAGCAACAGCAGTAGCAATGTTGAAAATGTATACGAGGACGATAATCAGGACGTAGGAATGGCAGGATGCCAGGATAGCAGTCAACCAGTTCGAGTCACGTACGTAACAAATGATTGCGCGCCGGGACTCTTCGGTTGTTCGCTCTACCAGTATTGTATCACTTTTATACTTCATACGTACTTGTGAATAAAGTGGTAGTTGAGAATTCATGATTGTAGTAGTGAACGTATAAGAAGAGGCGTGTGTGCTCGTCCCAGACAGCAACCAAGGCATCACGAAGGAAGAGGAAATCTCTTGGTGGTCCGAAGCTTCGGTCCCAGCATCGTTTGTCAAGTCGTCGATACGCCGATCTCGCGGCACGATTACCATATTTTAACGCCAGCGTTATTGGCTCCGCACCCGGCTACCGGAATCTTAAAAGCGCACCACACATGCGGTCCCCATGTATATATGCCTACGGCATCTACATAACGGATATGCTATCGCACTTTCCAGGGTATATCACGCCCGCTTCGTGTTGCTGGTAGCTGCGATGCAACGTCTCGTTAGCGGACAAGCCAACTGCCTATATTGAGACTCGATACGCACCAAAGTCGTTATTAATAAGTCCATCCTATCATTCGAAGCGATCGCGCGGGAGCCTCAGGCCAAGACCGAGCAAGCCTTTTTTGCCTCGTGTCTTCTTGGTAAAGCCTCAACGATCGATCGATCGCGATTTATTACACGAGTGTGTATGTAAATGACGAAGAGCCTACGGGTGTATAATGAAACTCTCTATAAATCGATTAAATGAGAGTTCCACGTATCGTTATTGAAACATTCCAAATCATATGACCAAACGTTCCCTACGGCGGAACTGTAGCGTATCAATTTCCCACCTTAATGTGTCAGTGATTGCACTATATTCTGAATCTGAATTATCATAGGTGGTTTAGTTTTACATTTTCTCGGAAGACGGTACATAAATAGTTTCTTCAGAAAATTTCAGAGGTTTCCAAAAAAATCAGAAGCTATGATTCAGAATAACCCGCACAACAGAGCTATGGCGTGAGTAGTCAATTTCCTTTCAGGAACACCGGGTGACATCGCTGCTGAGATGGGCAGCCTACAGACCCAGAACCATTTATAACCGGACGGCTAATAGATCCTGCGTGCGATGGTTATAAGCAGAGGGCGCGGGACCGTTTTACAGGTTTTCCGTCAACATTGGAATACATCAGAGACTTTGGTCTCCTTCTCGCACTCGTATAAAGCAATGCAACGTGATGGTATAACGTTTGGGCAGGCGTCGGAACTAATGGTTTGCTCGACACCGTCCTTCACCACCCCCTATTCGCCTTTGGTAGCACAACGTCGTTCAAAACATTCTCTGAAGCCTACCAGCCTCTTTTGGTGTATCGACCAGGGGTCCTCTCGACGTCTGGCTAATACCTCAATTCGAGAATCGTCACGTTTGATAAATCGACGATATACGAAAAATTTGTCAACGTCTCGTTCCATCTCGTTCTTCTCTTGCTCCCTATGGATAGACATTACATTACCAAACGTCTCTGATATGCCCTTGAGCTGCGTTCTCAGGATAGAACCTGTCGCCCATCGAAATCGATTTGAAAATCATTAACAATCAGATAAAAGATTCAACCAAGGAATTCGGGAATGCGTTAGCTCTGGACTTCCTGATACGTTTAATTCTCAGCTGACGTGAGATACAGACTGAATTTCGAATTGTGTCACATCGTGATGAACGTCCGATCATCGTGATAAACGGATCGTAAAATTTTATAATTTGGTTAGAAAAACTTGGCCACAATGAATGACTGCTGCGTCAACCTTTACTGTTCAGGAGAGGACAAACCAAATATTTTACTACGATTCCGGAGTCGATCTTGTGCATTCTCGAGGGCATTCATGCTTCGGCGTATCATGAGACGTCAATGCTCGAGACGCAAACGAACATCGAAAGAGTCTCGAGTAGCTGAAGATGAATCTTCAATTCTTGCCATGTGCAAGTATACTGTGGTCCTCTAGAATATCAGCATCAACAGTACAGAAGATCGGGTGCTGAAGTGCCTAACGCAAAGCGAGTGAGAGAGACAACAGACACGAGAGACACAGAGGCTCTCCTTCAACTATAATCGTATCGTCTCTTTCTCTTTCTCGCTGTGGTGGTCACCTTCGGTGGTCCGAAATTCTTTCCACTCGAAATTGCTTCCACTCGTTCGTATTAAGTGGAAATCGACTGAGCCTATAGCTCTCTTCGGTTCTTTCGTCAGCAATCAAATATCCTTTTCTTTCATATCTTTCGCTTCTATTTTCTTCTTTTTTTTTCTTCTAACTCTACGCACAATTACGAGATCGAGTATATCGATGAAGTATCTATCTACATTCGAATACCGATTTTTTTATTATCCGTCGGGAATAATTTAAATTCTATTCATACAATTAGATTTTGTCAATAAAAATAGTGATAGAATCAATCATTTGCATCATGGCTTGTGCATCTTATCGTTAATCAGCCTATCGATTTATATATTGTACCTGTTACAGTGCTCCTGTAATTTTTTTCGGTTGCGTGATTCAGAAAAACATCGTAAGCATAACAGTGCTTGGTCATCGAGCCTCTTCTCAATGAAAAGGCATATATAGAAAGAAGGAAAGAAAGCATAAGACAGAATGAGAGAGATACATTTTGAACAGGTATACAAAGTGCTTGCTAAACGCTTCGAACACAGAACGACTGAGAATAACCATGCGTTAAATCAGCAATTAACCACCCATCGATTTACCTGAATCGACAATTTTACGCTTGATTTCATACTTTGTATAATTGCGATTCACTCTCGATTAACCTGCTAAATGGTGGTTGACTCCCAACAAAGGTTGATGGTCTAGCGAAAGAGCAAAGTCATTGAGACTGAAACGGTCATCTTGATGTAATGCTAATAGTTTCGAACAGACAGTTTTATGTCTAGCGATGTTATTGACATAGCGTTCAAGATCTACGCTGCTTGAAAAACTAACCAAAATCAAAATGTGACTATCACATGCTGTACCTATTACGATATATAATCCATCATTATTATCCGTCATTACGATAATTATCCGAGCAGGCTACCGGTATGATCGGTGAATTGGCTACCAGTGGCTTCCTGCCTCCCAGCACAGAAACCCTTTCCTCTATTCTGCGTTACCACACATGTGTAGTATTAGGCATCTACATCTCGATGTACCCGAAACTAATCGTCTTTCGTGAGCGATGAGAAGCCTCGAAGGCAGCGGAGAGAGTCAAAGGAAACTTATAATTGCGTCGTGTCTATAATCGAACCGTAATCATCGATAATGAGCACAGTATGTGCTACCATCGTTTCTTCGATCCAATCTTCCGGGCAGCCCAGTCGACACTTTCATCATCAATGACGGTGGTGGAACAGTTGTTTTTTTTTCTCTTTCCACAGTGCAGCATCACTCCCCTATTTCAATTACTTTTTTTTTTGTTCAGTTTTCATTCATCGACCAGTCGCCAAGAACTCAAGGATAGCATTCTTCTTTGGGCCGATGCTGCGTCACTATGTTGTTTATTTTCTGTCACGACCTTACCGATTCAGGATGGCTCCGTGATGCTTCTCCGCATTATGCTACATCTCCGATCACGATCACCGTGCAATATAATACGTGGGTGTCGAAGAGAACAGGATGAGAGAAGACAAGAATGACTCGACTAATCGTTCGTCAAGCTACTCTTGACTACTGACGCGATTGTGGCAGACATCTTCGTTTATCGTCACGTACAAACTTCAATGTCTACGACTCGATGTGATATTTTCTCGTTCGTTTGCATCAATACCACTTAATAACCACATAGTAACAAAGATGAAATGCAAATTTTATACCAATTTAGTTGCAAGTCATGTGTGAATGAGCAACATTTACATTTTGCCCAGGCAAATCCTTGGAAAATTCAACACTATTGTTAGCTCGTGATCGATTATGCCAAATTATGGGGATCACTTATTCAACGCTTCTGGCTACAGGAAGAATTGTTCGTCGAGGTGGAGCTGGATACCGCTGAAAGAAACATGCTGGCGATTTAATCAGTGATTATTGCGAGTTTATGCTTCAGCGTAGTGCGTTTCCGTCGAAGACATTAAAGGACATCTATTTACAAGCCTTCCCGATCATTATAACTTCTATACCCGTAAATTTCTCGAGACAATATGTTATAAATATTGATAGTCGCGTGTACAGTTCTGTCTCGTGAGGCGTGTCTCATTCCCCCCTTGACGGACTGGGAATTGCCTTCTTGCAAGGGACTTTGGATGCGGCCAAGTTTTTTTTTGCTCCTCTCGCTATACGGAGTGAAAGAGAGGAAAAAGGTATGGTATAGTGTCGCGAGAATACTTACATATACCGATGACGGTAGATGGTGTGTGCCCTCGACGAGGTCCAGGGCGGCGAGTATTAGAGAGGACCGAGTCGCCCACGACGACGGTGTTCGTGTTTCTGTCGTGTAGGCATCATTAGTAGAGGATTCGAGGTACACCGAAATCAAACGCCCGGACGAAAGAGAGAAGAAACGATGGGTGAGACTCTCGTGCGAGGATACACGTTTGCACAAAGAACGCGATACATATACATATGCGCGCACGCTGATGATTACGGTGAGGTGGGCGAAAGACTGCGGGTATAGAGTTGCGAAGGAAGATCTCTTCGTATACAAATGTAACTGTAGATAGCTCTGAGTAACAGATATATATACACGAAAGTGTCGAATCTCTCGAAGTCTCGCCAGGGGTGGAGGTGACTTCCGGTACCCCTTTCATCCTCAGTTCCGCGACCTATAATATTCGTGGGTGCCCCGTCTGGGTGTGACCAGACAACGATGTGTCGCGGGGATGACTCAAGTGACAATGTTTGATTCGGTCGGTATATAACTTTTCCCCGTGGCACACAAATTTATGCAAATTAAGGCACGTTTATTTTTCTCCTACGAATTATAATCCATACAAAAGTCATCCTTTCGCAAACGCAACGATTGAGAATGATACTTAAGAAACAAGATAACGAAGAGCTCAATCTCTGTGGACTATCGCTCTTTGGAGAACGGTGCAATTTCTCCATGAAAAGCATGCGGTATACGCAATGTATACATTGCATGAAAGACCATGTGGTTGCATATAGTGATGTATACCGGGTGAGAACAACCAGGGCTTTTCGTTGATTCGCCAATTTTTTCGTATAGCCTCTCTCCCGCCATGATACAACTCCAAGTGCACTCTGTCTGCCGACAATCGGTGCATAACTGCATGATCACGGGAAAGAAAGAGAGAGAGGTAGTGGGAGAGGGAGAGAGAGAGGAGACAGAAAAAGCTGGCTATATACTTGGCTAAATTTATGCCGGGCGATTTGATTACCGCGATATAAACTTGATGCGGAGACACGCGGGGACTCGGAGACAAGACGGGAACATACATCATGAGACTCGTTCGGTGGTTTGCTGGACGACAATGTATGTATGCATATGTGTGTTATGTTTGGGGTCCTCTCTTTGAGTTTGCTATATGGCTTCGTTCACCTTTCTTTCCATATCTCTCTTCCTCTTTTTCCTCGACTCCTGCCTTCTATATGTACACATACACACACATACACACACACACACACACACACATATATATAATCTAATGTATTCAGTCTCTAGAGTTTCACGTCTTCCCCGCATTGCGAAACACACAGGGAAGTGCATCTTCTCGGCTCGATTCGGCTGCTCTATAGTCCTCATATACCCCTCCACCTTCTCTTGACTTTTGCACAAGTTGCATGCACGTTTGCGAACCAGCCTTAAATGAGATAACGAGATCAAATTTATGGTGGCAGATCTCCAACGAAAATATGATAATCGCAGCTAATGCCGAACTGGCCACTCCGTGGCCCGGGCGCGAAGGAAGAAAGCACGAAAAGAGGAGTCAACGAGCATACCTTCGTCCACATGGTTGTCTGGGTTCAGTGAAGAATAACTCCTCGACGCTGGCCACTGTCGCGATTTCCTCGCAATCTTTCGTTTATCCCTTCATTCTTGGGACTCGTGAATTCGCTTATTATTTTCGGGATGTCTTCTTCCCTCTTCGTTATAAAGTTTAAAGGAGTTGCATTTCATCACACAAGTTTAATATAATTGCCGATCAACGTTGTGATACTGAAATTTATCTGGCGATAGAGGGTGATTTTGAGGAATTCATGTGGGGATTATTATTGATAAATGGATAAGAAAATCGGGGCATCTTATTCCTTATATGTATTCCTCATACATCAAGGATGATTCAAGACTACGTGTTCAAAAGATTCCAAAAAGATCTTGATGGAGACTGTTGCCGAGAAATCACGTACGAAAAACGATGATACTTCATGGATATTCGTAAAAGAGACGAGATCAAATGAATTGCGAGTGAAAGAGGAAGACGATAAATGCCGAGCTCATAAGACCAACATTTCGTGCTCCACTGATGATGGACGGAAGAGCGTGTATGCATATACATGTGGTAGCTGGTATCACGACGGGAAACTAAACGTAAACGGTTAGCGGTGTGCGATATATGCCGCGTGTGCTCACGCGCTTGCCCGTTTCATCCTCAGGATTTTATTATTCTGGTTCCTACGAGTTCACGACGGTGAAATCTTTATTTGGAATCATTCCAAGAACAATAACGTATCTTTCTTTCTCTTTCTGTTTCCATCGCACGCTTTCTTTTTCTTTTTTCTTCTTTCTCTTTTTCTCTCTCTCCATTTCTCTCTTATCTTTCTCTTTCTTGGTCCGAATAAAAAGTAAAGGTAACCCAGTTATTTTCTGTTTGCTACGAGTGAACGCGCGCCCGTTCATTCGTCGGTCGGTCGGTCGGTTCGTTCATTCGTTCGTCTCTCCGGTCCGATTAAACGGAAAGATATGATGCGCTCGTTGGTAGTGCCGGCACGCGTGCATCATCGCGCATATAAATCAGTCTCCTTCGTGGATCAGATAGGATTTCAAAAATATAAAATACGCGCGACGATCATTTGTACATAAGGTACGGAGAGCAAAAGGAGAATTAAGGAAAAATAATGAAATGAGACAAGGTAGGTAGGAAGGTAGGCTCTCTGTTGATATACACGTGTAAAGCAACATATCCGAGAAAGCCCCTGGCCCAGGAGTCACGGGGAAGTACAAGGCAAATAAGCAGGGAGGGAGGGAAAGTTTGCCGAAGAAACACACAAGAGACCCGACTCGTTTCCGAAACGTGATCTCGCGATGATTGGTGTCGGACTCTTGGAGAGAGAAACATGGTATATACTGTACAAAATGGCAACGAAATTTCGGCGAAACTGCAAGGAATAAAAAAGAATAAAAGGAAATAAAGAAAACTGAAACAGAAGACTGGACAAAATTCAGGTCGACTTCGCCAAAATCAGTCCCATCGCAAATTCTCAGGTGCACATGCGATCTACCGCCCTTATCTTCTGGTATCGGAAATTCTTTCGAACGAGTCATCGTTTATTCGCCTTTCTCGACCAGTTATTTTCCTCTGCTTCAGTGATTTAATTATACAATTACACTCGTAAAGACGCTACGAAGTTTTAATTAAAGCTCGGTTTTAAAAATCTCAGATATTTATTACTGAATCACTTCTAAATCTTTTGAAGATAAAAGGGATTGTCGATCATTGGTCCAAATATTATCATTAAACAAATTAAATGAAGTTGAACAAATTATTGGCCAATAAATGTATCAATGTAGAGGTTTTACCATTAAACTTGAGATAATAGCCCTTAAATTGAATGAAGATTCACGAGTTGGACCTGAAATATCTTGATAAGTATCGCAGCAGAGAAAATAAGCCGCAAGAATTAACCGCGTAACAGGTTAAAAGAGTAGCAGATCTTTTGGAAAAAAAATGATGTTTTCATTTTTCATACAACACTCTTTGCTCCATTCTAAACAGCAGTAGCAGTATAGACAAGAGACAAGAGAGCCGGTTAAGGGGACAACTTTCAAGATCGTGGTCGCGACCGCGAGTGTAAAAGGGGAACGATAAAAACAGTGTATAATATCACGAAGAGTTTTGTTAAAACGGCAATGTTGCGCTCGGAAAAGAAGACTATGGGTGGGTCTTTGTAAGAGAGTGAGAAAGAATGGGAAAGAAGAGAAGAACAAGGTGGTGGGTGGGTGATGGTGGTCGCTAGGAGCACTCAATTCATCAAGGAGTCGACGGCACGTAATTTAAGACTGCTTTTAACTCTTGGGTGTCGCAATTTATGTTAGCTTCTTACGAAAGAATGGCTCCGGTTCGTTCTCTTCCTATGTATACGAGACACCAGTGGTGAGCGTGGTCCATGGCGCGTATCAACCCGCTCCCTTGCCCCGTTGTTGCTCTCGCGGCCTCTGCTTCTTTCTCTTACCAACCCCACCACGTCAGGGGTCTTTGCCGGCGTTTGTCCGTGTAGCTTGCATCCCAAGAGCAGCAACTCACCCTCGAGCTTTACTGGAGCTTGGTCTCGTTTCTTTAACCCCCTCTGACTCCTTGCAGCCCTCTTTAAGTTGGTGCCACAACCGCGAGAGGTTTTCCGCGTCCAATGCACTGTCCCATGTTGCTCTTTTCGACATTCTTTTTCCACCCTTTTTCTTTCTTGCCAATTTGTCACAGATTAGGCGGTGTATAAATTCACGTTGCAGTTTTAGCGAGCGCCCCATGCTGACAAACTACGTAGATGTATCTTTCAGTGATTTATTCCATGTCCCGTGTAATTGCAGCGTTGATTGCTGTAAAATTGTCCGATCTTTTGGATAGTATGGTTATTGTTGGACTAATCGAGGGAGTTTCTTCCTCACAAAGCTTATGTCTAATGAAGGGAATGCAGTTAAAGGGCTGCAAAGATGTACCGCAATTAAAAACGAAAATCCTGGAGGTAACGAACGAATAATAATATTCGCCGTATATCGTGACGCAATGTAAGGTGTATGTGTAAATGGCGGGGCAGCGGAGGACATTAGCGAAAATTAATTGGCTGTAATTCTTGCGAGTCGTACGGGTAATTAACGAGCGGATATTCCACCGGGATATCGTCTGGTGCGCAAACGTACGTGGGGAATCTCTTTCGCGAAAGCACCCCTTCGTGTACCCTCGTGGTATAAATGCATGGATCTACTGTGTTCGGGATTGGTCCGTTCTTCGTTTCTCTTACCCCGGCTTTTATATACGAACCTCACGCATTATATCGCGTGAACGGAAAGACTTTGCGTACAAGTATGTACGAACCTCATGTGCATGTGCTGTTCTCCACGGTATTAGACGTTCTCTTAATACTGACCGTCCTTCTCCCTGGACGTTATCAAATTATCGTTTGTTTCCACCTAATCCTTGAATTAATGATTTGGGCACACACCGACCACCACTCCTATTATCGTCGTAGCATGATGCGACAGATCTTAAAGTTCGCCAAAGCGGCATCATCACCGAACCGTCCTTCGCTCCAATAGCGACAGCAAAGAAACAACCCTGGCTATGGTTCAATGAGCATGTATACTGGGTGGAACAGCTGCACTTTCCATCCTGGCCAATCGTAAATCCTTTATTTTCTTCATCCCTTCTGGGTGTTTCTTATTCAATGATTAAGTATTTATGAATAATGCTTCTTGATTAATGGCAGACCTGAAAGATTTTTTGTCGATTGTTTTTACTTTCAATTACTTGAATTTTAAAAACGAAACAATATTACCATAGATTGAAATAGATTTTAAACAGAGAATAAATATCCTTAAAAATGTTAGGAACTCACTCTGTGCCAATATGCAGAAAAAGTAAGAAAATCGGACTGAAGAAAAAATGTGCAACTGCATTTAGCCTCGCGTTAATGCACAAGCATGAATAAGCATTTAATATTGAACATGGAAGAATAGGTATGCTTACGCAAACGACGACCGAGGGAAAAGCCACCCGGTAGATCTTTCAAACTTTCGTACAGCGAAGACGCGTCCACAGTGGCCAGAATATATCCCCTTAATTATCCTATGTGTGCATTCTGAGTGTGAACTAACCATTAATCATACCAGCAGTTGAAGAGAAGAGGTTCGTGAGAAGGATAGAGATATGCTTTAAGGTGTGCATGTAGGTTAACTGCCGTACACCAAAGTGTAATCGGTATCCGTTTTCTTCTGTGATGTGTGTATGAACCACGAGGAGCTGAAGAAGGGAGAGGGGCGATTTTAATTCCGAACAGATCGGGGATTCTATTGCTTCTCTTGTGTATTTTATAGGTTATATATGTATGAACGAGGATTTCCCCACCACCGAAACGTTCAACATACGATCATTAGTAACCTTACGCGAACATGCCAGCGGGTCGTTCTTCACTCTGGTCCATGTCCCTCGACCGTCGGAAGAACCAATGTCCGCGCCTTTCCTCTCGCCACTCATTGATCCGAAGGGCTCGAAAGTCTCAAGATATTCGAAAGAATAATTTCGAACCAATGATCACATTAGCTCCTTCCATTTCCTTCCCTCTTCTTTCGACTCGTTGTTGTAATGCCTTTTCGCTCTGCCAGCAGCCTCTTTGAACTGTGAGAAAACACATAAGTTGCTGAAGCCATGAGAGCAAAAGAAATGACGAACAGAGGTAAGGGCATCAATGAAAAGCGCTTAGCTACCTTACTCGGGCTGCACGACCCCTTTTGTCCGAAGAAAAGCTATACTATACTTCAAAGCTATACTAAACCTACCTTATTTTTCCTGCCTCGATTCGTGAAAACTTGACTTTTCTGCTCATCCATTGGCAAGACCGTTATTCATTTAACTCAGGATTTATCAAATATTGGGGATATGTCAAAAAATCTACGACTGCCTTGATAGTGAATACTGGTTATACTGAATGAGAGTAGAAATCTGCTTACCAAATTGCATTGATGAGGAATTCGCTAAAGAAGATTGACTGAGATATATTTCTTCGTTGTTTCAATTAACGTTTCTTCGTCAATTATTATGACGAATATGGGGATTGGATTATTGTTTGGATTTTTCTTATAATCACTGTACATCGTTTCACACTGAAATACCTTTTTTAATGCATTTTTAGAATTGATCTCATAGTGAAGGTATTTTTTTATGTTCTCTAGCAAACTCGTTCATGCGCTATTATTCCATGTTACTTCAACCGTCTCGCAGTTCTTGTCAGAGAAATAATAGCGCATTTTATGCCACTGCGCTGCACTAGATCTCGCGACGCCTCCGTTTTTCTTCCGTAGCGATAATTTCATGGGAAATGAAGTATTAAATGGATTGGTCTATAAAATGTGTAAAGGCGGCCCCCGTGGACATATACGGTGGACAGATTGCTCTTAATGCGGAGAAATCCAACGAGTTTCCCTTCTCCTGCATGTAGTTACATGCATTTAAATGTGATCATCGAGCATATACCATGCACACACGCATTATATGAAATATCACTATAACTTGACACCCCCGCTTACCACTTTGAGCGATGTATAAAACGTAGATACTGTTCAGATCTGCAGTTTTGATATAAATCAAACTAATCTTACGGACTGTCTCTCTGTGCGGGTTAATATCCTCTATTATGACTGAGTTGATGACCACGGAACTTGGAATTGACGAGATCGATGGCTAGCACGTAGGTGGAACTACTTCAAAACTTCACTTAAAATAAATAAATATAACCGACATGCGATGGCAACCAGAAATATACGTGAATCATTCGTGCCTCATTTAAAAAAAAAATAAATGAATAAATAAATTTCATGTGTCTCATATCATTGTTGTCATGAAATTGAGAATTAGAAATAAACAAATAAAAGGTTAACATCGTAAGTTTTTAGCCCTAAAATCTAGATGTCACAAGTTCGAGGATCCTGACATCCACATAGGTTCACTTCAAAGTAATGAGAATGCTGACGAAATATGTGTTCTTAACTTTTTTTAACATATAAGAGGGAGTATACAAGGGAAATTTGAGACGGGGTTAGGCTTTCAGGTCCTTTGCCTTTAAAACATTATACGAGAAGGACCAAAACAATGGGTCACGCTGTATTACGATCGACCACAGTACCAAACAGTATTCACGACATGTTGAAACGTGGTGAGTCGTGACTTTTTTAAAATGTTGCGATTACGTCACAGAGGCGAAGTGAGAAAAAGAGAGAGCGAGTGAGATTCGAAAAAAATTAGTGGACTGGTCAACACAGTTTGCTCATTAGCACACAAAACCTATACCAAGTTCTTTGTTTTCCTCATGCGAGCACCGAGGGATTCTCGGTGATGGAAAATAAAAGGTATGGCGGGCGCGAGACCTAGCTTCACCACGAAGTACTATGAGACCCTTTCGAAACCTGCCTGTATATAATATATGTGTTTGCTTGTGTTGCTCGGTCTGGGGGGAGAATATTCGCGAGAGCGGCGAGATCAAAAAACATTTCTCCTCTCTCTTTCTTCGTCTCTCTCGCACGTTTCTTGGGGGTTGCCGCGAAACATTGACGCCTCAAAGAATCGTTCTGAGAATACCGGGTGTAGGTAACTTTTTTCAGGTGCATGCTGTTTTGTCGTAAAGGAGTGAAAAGTGAACCTCTCAGCCAAAATTAATCAATTTTTGTTCCAGAAACGCTACTAAGTCTAGATCCTAATTAACAATTAATGTATTATCAGAATTGCAATTACTGTGTCCACTATAAAAATGTTGAGTTAGTATTCAGTGACTCGATTTGTCTGAAAATCTGAAAGGATTCTCTACTCTATTTTTTCATGCATAAAAAAATGGTTAATGCAGATATTTTTAGAGGAAAGGTACTGTGCAGAATTTATCCAGAGACCATGTTGAAATTCTATAAATCCATTTCAGTCTACAAATAAAAAAAAATGAAGAAATATTTGACGCATTTTTTTAAACGACAATTGTATTTTTTTCATTGACGTATCCAATCTCGTTTTTCTCAATGATTTATATTTGCCCACTAACGAAATCCTAATTAACGACGAGACGTCAATGGATACAATACGAATGCACCAATGCAACGAACAGTGTGCTATGGAACACCTTAAGCTGCTAAGAATCTTATTGAACTGGAGAGTCTGAAAAAAACCATGGAGCTAGAAATATATATACATATGTGTAGACATATGTATATAGCATCGACGATAAGTCTGAACTTCTCGTTCTTCATTTCGCTTTGAAAAGGCTTCTGGCAGAGACCCTTTCGTATTGAGATTACTCATTCGTTCATTCTCGTCAGTTCTTTCAACCGCAATGACATATGACCGATTGGTCAACGAAAGAGAACAACGTCATTCTTCGATGTTTCTCGAACAAATGCAACATTCGTAAAAATGCATTCATACACACAAGGACTTCGTGGAGTATTCACATCATTCAGTCAGTCGGACTTGAAACATTGGATTGTCTTTAGAAGATGTAAAAATAAATCAAATATATAATTAATTATAAAAATGGACATGGAAATGACGTGAAATATTTTGAGCATGTAGATATGAAAAAATTCGAAATTACGAAGATGCCAGACGATAACGTCTCATCGCCTCGTGAATTATCTCGGTTTCGCGGTAGCCGCAATTGGCGATGCTTCTCCGAGATGAGTATCAACGGAATATCTATAATAATCGATTCTGATTGCATTGAAGCCCGGTAGTGGTGGCGTTGATTGGTGCATTCATAAATATCCATTAGCGGACAATGTCGGTAATGATCGAGAGGCCAGAAAAAGGGGGAGAGAGTAAACTACGGGATACGCCCTGGACATTGATGCTTCTTCGTCTTTCTCATGGCAAAAGGCTCTTCGCGGTAGCGGGTAGATCATCTTCTTCCTCTTTTAGCCGAGCAGGGAGCTCGGTAGCCTCGGAAATGATGAGAAACAAGAAACTGTTTGGTGTTTGATGCATGCCTGTGTATGTGAGTTGTGCGAACCTCACTTGGGTTTATATCCACAATACATATACGTCTACACATATATATGTATACAAATAGATGAAAATTTTTTTCCTACACACACATCTTGCTTGGTGGGTATTCATTCTCTCGCTTCATTCGGTTGTTCCTGCCTGTCCGTCCGTCAGCGCAAGAAATCTCCCTTCTTTTTTTCTATCAATTCTTACAACTCTTGTCTCTTTTTCTCCTCCCTTTCGATTTGCCATCTCCGGTGCTGCTCGTAGTTTTTTTTCTCTTTTTCTTCTCGCACTAGAATACCTGTCCGATGAAAACGAGTCAGATTTTGGGTCGGTTCGCTCTATCGAAATCAACAACGATTGACGTTGGGCCTCGCAGCGGCAGACAGTTGGCGTGAAGCGGACCACAGATATGAAGAAATAGGTATTTTCGATCGAGGATACTTCGATGAAATCTTTGCCTCCTGATCCGACCCAACCGTGCGTTTGTGCTTCGCCTACGAAACATTCCGATCGTGAGAATTTATTCGATTAGGCTGTTTGACCTTTCTGTGAAAAACGGTTTTTTTCGGTTTATGTGATTTAATTTCTTTGGCTGAAACTTTTTCCTTCCTATCGTTTCAAATCAGACTGTGATCAAAAAATTTGTTGAAAAAAAAAATACAACCAATTTTTTTCAGTTTAGACGAAAGACAAAAAATTATGCAAAATAAATTTACACGGAATTTCATACGAAGCCTGAAGAATTTTGAATCCTCCTTACATATCACACCTATTTTCACGTTTATAAAATCACGACATGCAGAATTACATACTTTTGTTCTTCGAAGTTGACATTGTATACTCAAGATTTTCTTGTTTCTAGAAATTCGTAGGTAGACGATATCAAAGAGATGATCTAGTATACAATTTTGTCCTTTTCTCACCCTCGAGGAAGCTCAAAGGCAGGGGGTGCTGGGATTTAGTTAAAGCATAAGATTCTACACGTGTGAGTTCAAAAGCCAAACATGCGTGCACGATATGGCACGGAAAATATACGCATGCTTTACGTGCATAAGAAGCAGAGACCGAGAGAGGTGCGGGAGGGGGAAACTTCCAAGCTTATAGATCTTCGACAATGGGTCTAAGTTACCTGTTGTGCACACATACAGGTGACACAATCTGAGGGTATTCTTTATCCCAAAGGTCTATCGTCTTTTATTATCTGCTACACTGTATATATATATATATATATTTGGAGCTATTGCGTCGTATTTTATCGCTCGGAAATTTTGATTTCTCGGTCCTGTACAATGTGGATCTATAGTTTCTCTCTCTTATATTGCTTACGTGCCGACAATGAAAAAAAAATCGAAATCCGCTCCCACGCTGATCAACAGTCCCGTGATGCCGGATTACTTTAATAAATTTTCCTTCGCACATTCTCGTGAGAGTAAGCGATGAAGTGCATGTTTAAGTCTGCGTATACGTGTGGGTGGTGGTTGCCTCTATGTTGATCGGAAAGCTGGAGATTCATTCGATCGATCTTCCTGTTTTACCATTGTATTTTTTAACCCTTGGCGCGGCAAAAACTTTCGGGTATTTCCTTAATGTAAACTGGAAACAAAAAGTAGGACTAGATCATTCTTCGCTTTGAATGTACTTCTTCTTTGCAACACTCCCCCTATATGTGTAATCCGTCATTGGTTCTTTTACGGAAAATAAAGAAAAAAGATATGCAACATTACTCAGGCTTCATACAGATCTGGCTCCGATTTATTTTTCGCTGAATCAAACTGCAATATAATATTAATGAATATAAAGTAATTATGAATTCGTATGTACTTTTATTCGGTTTGTAAATTGATAATGTTCGTTATGTTCGAAAAATATTTAACTAAAATATGACTACAATCCACCAAACGACTTATAATTATTTATACGATCAGCTTGTAACTCATAAAAAAAACATTAGCAATCATAAACGTAAGCTGAAGTTTCAAGGGTGCATGAGGACTTAATATTCAAAGGAAAGACGAGTTTCCGAATATATTCCTGAATAACGTGAAAGCAGAAGAAAAGAATCCCGAAGATTTTTCAGCATTCCTGTGATTTAGCATATATTTTCTACTCTCTTTTCTCTCTTTTGGCCGATCTATATATAGACATATACGTAAGTTCGAGTCGATCCCAAGAGAGAAAAGGAACGAGGGAGGGAGAGAGAGGGACCGTCGCATATAAATTAGAATCGATCAACTGACTTTTCCAAAACTTTCTCCAGATTAGCATCACGTCCGGCAAGTTATAATTTGTGGGCGACCCCTGCTGTGCCTATGGGCTGACGGTTGATCTAAACTAGTATTATAGTACGTAGAAATATATCTATACATATATATGTATATATGTATATTTAAGGGTTTGCCTGCATCGAGTTTGAAGTGCACCCTTGTCAATATCGATGCACCCACGGAGGTGGCCCTTCACCTTCAACTTTCAGGGCACTCCCGGTAGTGTTAAACCTTCCGAGCCTTACTCTGTATATATATGTAGCCACGCAGAGAGTCTTCGTCTTCTTATATTTCTTGCTATTCGAACGAATCTTCCAACGAAATTTTATTTCAACGTAGAGAGAAAAGCAAAAGCAGTGAGAAGGATCATCCCATGCGAACCAAATTAAACCCTGTCGGATAAATAACACGCATGTTACAACCGTGTTCCCTTTGTTCGTGATTTGATGTTTCTGATTATTATAGGCTGTACTCTCCTTTTTTGTTTTTTTTTCCTCTTTCGTATTTTCTCGCGAGGGAGGAAGAATATGCCAGGGTGTGTATATCCTCCCCCATCAAGAACTCTCTCGTCTCTTAGTATATACGACTGAAATTCGTATGTGCTTCTCTGACCACCATCGCGAAAGTTAGCGATTACGATATCATTCTTCCGTTCACTTTTAATTGAAATTCTTTATTTCTCATCTCAAGTTTCAAGGGTTACCTGTAAGTGACTGAAAACTGAAACTAATGAGGTTTGATTCTCTTAATTCTATTGTTCTGTAATGTATGGGGGAAAGAGTGCGAGAGACGGAGAAGAAGTTTTTTGCTCTTGACATTTTTTGATAAGAATTGAATGAAATTAGCCGTATCTATACGTATTTATTTGATTTTTCGATTTTGAAATACGTCCACGCGGTAAACGAAGGGAAATTTTGCGACGAATAATGAACTAGGAAAATGCCTGAAGGCCAGGCTCCTCGACACGCGACGCTTGACGAGACAGCGTATAACGATACACATTTATATCTGTATATATATTTATTTAGGAGCATATCATAATAATAGCAAGAGAGAAGAGACGTTGCGAGTTATGGTGAATATCCGGAGAATCTCCGGAGACCGACTCGAGAAATATCCGCAACATGCCCTTAAGGGACGTACGTACTTTACGTACAACCAAACGTCTTTAAGATTTTCCTCCCTCGTTTAACGGGGGGCGGAAAGACAGCACATGCAAGATTGAGATCGAGACAGAGTTCGCAAATATCTTGAAATTCATCGTAACGTGTCAAACGCATATCGTGGTGCTTTTCTCGTTACGGCCGTCACGATGTTCTGCAGGGAAAATATTGTCCCGCATCTTGTTCATTTCGATAATATTAACAAATTTATTTTACTCACAAATTCAACATAACCGGAACGTTGTGATATTGAAAGTAGAAAATTAGGTTTTAATTAGGCAAATTGAAAATTCAGATTTGTTTTTGTTTCTCCCAAGATATTTCAGCAAAGTGAAACTAATTGATTAATCACCAAAACATCGTAGACCTCTTTGTTCGATTACAATTAATTTGCAAAGGATCATTTTGTACTTTTTAGTGAAACGTGTTGCTTTCAGTATTGTAAGTTTGAAAATGATTTTCTGAAGCTACAGAGTTATTTCTTACCGTCAATACTTGTTCCGCGTACATATTGATATAGATATACGTCTGCATATATATGAGTATACATACGAAGAGCAAACTTTTAAACGAGACTTAACTAATTCTGGGATAGTTTAGTTTTCTGCGTATAGCTATACATAGTACTGTGTTCCACCAGAACTGGGCTTGAAGGGAAACAATTTAAGTCGAAAGGTTTGATCCACAAATAAATCGTTCCTCGATTTTTGACATTTCAAATAAAAAATAGAATAAAACAGTCAAATGAGAAAAAAAACTGTGCAATAAGCAACCGTTACTCGATACTCTATATTTCATGGTACAAAGGGTAACGTTTGCGAAACGTCGGCAAAACGCTGAAATTCTATAGAGCATCCATCCGGAAGCCATAAACTTTTGTAATAATAATCGTCGTGAAAGCCTCAAAAAAAGTAGGATCTGTTTCATATTTTCATTCAATTTGTAGCCTATGATAATTTCCTTCTAAATTAATTTCAAATAAAAATTGCTAAAAGTGCAATGAAAGTTGACAA
>JABSMR010107836.1:0-20427 GCA_018902295.1 Dusona sp. PSUC_FEM 10030013 | reverse complement strand
GTCAGAAAATAATGGGTTCATACACAGGCGCAATTATCCTGCCAAATTCCTTCCCTTCATCGTTGGCTTCCCTGTCCCCAACTAGCCCGTCTGAGGAGCCAAACAGAGACTTTCAACTTTTTTCCATGAGCAAGCAACGGTGAGTCATGCTCTTTTGATTTTTACACTTATCACAAGTATACATTCAAACTGTTAGCTTCATAAAAGACCTACCTAATCGGCTACAACTATAGGAGGAGAACTATATGCTATAACTATTAACTACTATAAGGAGAACTAAGTAAGATAAACTGTTGCGATTCAGGTATTTGACCACCGATAAACTAGTACACCATCACCCTACCAAACAAAATTCTCTTAAAAGAACCCGCTGGATCTTACCTTATTGTGAGGCAACTGCGTTGGTACATAAAGCGGTGGATCCAAGCCAGGACTCGTGACTGCATGACGACCGACAATCCTGTCAGCAGGTTTTGCGTCATATCCGGATGGTTGTCCGATGTGAAAACCTTTGCTCTTCACCCAAAAGCGAAATTTACTGTTTTCAGCACTGTTCACTTCCTCACCTTTTAGAGTTCTTAATATTCTTGCGTACTTCTTTATTGTAATTGTTTTTGTTTTTGCAGAGTCACCATAAGTCTTGATAACCCACGGTTGATAAGCATTGAACATGGCATCATTTTGAAACGTTTTTGCCGCGACTGAGCTATTCTCATTTGCGGAATGTTGCGTTACGTGAGTCGTGGACGAAGCTCCATAAGTACCGGAAGAAGAACTACTCGCAGGTATAACACCGGAAAAAGGTAGGGGTACGCTATTGCTATTGCTTTCCTGCGCAGAACTAGCAGATGAGTTGGATTTGCGTGGGTAGCTGGCACCCAAGTTACCCGGTGAGTTGGTATTCATCGAACCGCCGGTCATATTAGAAATATCGAGATAAGATACCGATGAATTTTTTCCAAGATTCGTAGCGTTACCGACGAACGTCGCCATGGATGTTGCCATGTACGGAATGCTCGTGGGTAGTCCAAGGCCGCCCGCAGCACATAGGCTTGTTTGAACGGGTCCAGGCATGTTCAAACCAGACATGGTAGTGTAATTTTGAGCTTCCGGTAACCCGGTGGATGTTGGCCAAGCGTTAGAGCCCAGAACGTTGAAACTGGATGAGATATCTGATTGAACTGACTGTTGCTGAGCGATGGAAATGTTTGCCGCTACGGAAATTGCCGACACAGTGGAGATACTTGGATTGGAAGATGTTAGTGTGGATGTGGAGGATGTGGTGGCTATTGTTGTCATTGCTGCCGATATCGATGGACTCTTCGTTCGTGAACTCAACTTTCCACCCGCATTTCGACCCCTACCTGTACTCCCGTGATGTACGTTAGTGCCACGTTCCAAAGTACTTTCCGTAACAATTGGTGAATTGGCACGGGTTTTCACTGAATTTCCTATTCCACCAGCCCGTGACTTTTTGTTCGGCGGCTCATCCCGATGGCCCGTCGTTCCGGTGTTCAAGGAATTGAGATTGCCGTGAGACAAGCTATTGTTATTCTCGGTTCTCGTGCGTTTATTAGTTCCACCACTGGAAGTCGAGGCTGATGTTGACGCTGAGCTCTGTTGGTTGGTCGGAGACGGTAAATTGTTTACGGTTACGCGACGCCGCAGACCCATAGTCGCGGTCGCCATTGTTACTCAACCGTGCAGGGCAAGAACTCAGTAGGATTACACAAGGTCTTCGGTGGGAATGGAACTCAATGGACGATGATACTGGTTGTACGTGATATCTGTAAACGAGCGATCATTCACGTCCTATGATGAGACAACATCAGTCGGTCCACCTACCACTCGCCCAATGACCTCAATCAACACGGCCTTTCACTATCGCCTCCTCGACTTCTTCACGACTCACCAATGAAAAACACTTCACAAGACAATTGAATATCTTCGCGGTAATGAAAAAAAAATAAAACAAGCTAACAAACACTCAAATTTGTTAGGACACCATTTTTTTACTCAGGCAACACTGTTCAACTCATCGATAATGCTCGGGACAAACGCTTTGTCTTCAGTTCATTGAAATTCCTCAGTTCCTCTTTACCGTTGCTGTCTTAAGGACTACCACATTAAGAACAATGCCAAATCTTTTTAAGTGTTTCTTTCCTACAGGTATTTTCTTTAATCCTCTTGACATCAGTAGGAAACAGCAACGAAGAGCCTTGATGGAGACCTCGGTCGAGTCTCCTCCGTATCTGAAACAAAAGAAGGCAAGTCGAGGTGACAAGAGAATTAACTAAGTGCGATTACACGCCGGAAACGTTTAATCGTTAGGGTGTGCTTCTATCGCGGTATACAATAGAAATGAGAAGGGGACAGATAGTGAGAAATAAAGAAAGAGAGAAGGTCTGACTATCGGGACTGGCGTGCTAATGGACTTGGTGCTTCTTTGGCAACGGAAAGCCGACAGGGATGCGATGTGGGCGCATGAGTAGATAGGGGTTGTTTTCTCCCTGTCTTTCTATCTTCATCACTGTCGGCGTCTCTCTCTCTCCCTCCAGGCTCTCATTCAACCCACTAAAACCAAAAGGGGAGCACCAGCCGCTGGATGAGATTTCGCGCTCTCGATCGAGGGATTATAAACGCTTACGGGACACGTATATGTTTAATACAAAGCGTGGTGGTATGAAATTAATCCCTTGAAAATTGGCTTTCGATTATTGGAAATGTGAACTTCTAGCACTTCCGATCATTCGTTGTACCATGGCATGTACCTGCAGGCAATTCACCTTTTACTTCATTTTCTTTAATCGGACACATGCCCGAGACGAGCGATTATATATAAAGACACATATACACGGACTCATGTACGCAGAGCCATTGGAATAGTCGTTGGCTTCGTTAAGGAACGAGTACGAGGTGACGCCGTGAGCGTTTGTTGCATTCAGAGGATCGGAAAGGTTTCTGGAAACTGCACTTCTACCATGGATATTTTGCGATTCCCAGGTGGTTTGCCAAATTAGGAAACCGGTTGACCAACACGGAATCGTCAGTCGGTCGTTTTACTCCGCATCTCGCGAACACTTGGTCATATAGGTGCGATGTATGTAGTAGTAGCTATATACGAGGTTATATTTCGAAAGCGGGACTGACTTTTGTATCCTCTTCTTTTCCTGAACTGCTATTCTCTCTCCTTCTCTCGCCCTCTCCTGTCGTTTTACGATGCGCTTCAAATGAGATTCAAGCGAACGAGGCGCGTGTCATTTGCACCTCCTCCGATTGCACTGTACCTCGGCAACTTTTGGGATTTGGATGGGATAGGAAACAACCCGGTGATGGTCTCACTTTTTTGCCCTATCCATCATATCATCCCGATAGCTATAGGAAAATCGAGGAATGAGCGTGAGCCTAAAAAAGAGGAAAAAAAGAAATGCTCGTCGCATAACGCGAATGACGGTGAAAAAGGCAAGGTTTCGTAAAAAAAAGAAGTAATAGAATATAACGACATAAAAATGAAGGTCGACGTTCTGTATCCTAGCCAACGGCTTTCGAGATTTGTTACCGATAGAAGAACAACACGCGACAGAACGTATATATGGCGTGTTCCAGCATGTATAGTCCTCAACATAACTATAACGTCACTTAGCCGTGAACTTGAATTCAGAAGCGAATTCATAATCGTCAAATCTAATACCGTTTTTCGACAAGATTTTCTTCTGATGTAGTTATAAATTATTTCAATTAATTAACATAGACCATGCACTTTTCCACGCACATAATCAGAATGGTAGAAAAGTTCGTAGGACCATTCCTGTAGAAACCACAATTCTCTACATAAAGTCACCGATGGTTGGTATTACCTTCAAGAGTTTCGTCTTGAAAGAGAATCGAACGTAGACGATTAAACCACTGATCTTCTCGGAATTCTAGAAAATCAGGTCCCTATTCGAGCTGCTTTCAGTATTTAACTTTACTAAAAATACAAAAAGGCCGTCAACTATCTTTTAGAGGGCCTGTACTGTTCTAAGAGGTTCGTTTTATGAATTTTTCGTTAATTTCAGACCATTTAACCCTCACCCAGTTAACGTGAATTATTTGTGTCCAAGCCTAGTTCATTTTCTATGGTTGCTGCAAAACTTGCTGTCTCACCTTAGTCCTCCCATGCACGGTGTTACACACACGTAACATCTTTTTTCTAACAGTTTTTCAGTTCTAAAATCTTACACTCTAGATATTTTTGCACGAGATAAGTTTTCATATGATCCTCAGACATGAACCTAACAAAAAGCAAAAGTGTATTTTCCGTCATAATAATAAGTGTAAAGAATACGAAAAATAATGGACCAGATGACTGAATTTTTCTTCCATCTTGTATATATAATAATTACATAGCAGGCTCCACAATTCATGATGTGCTAACAATATTGTTTAGAGAAAAAACTTCAATATTTGATAAAAAAAAAACATTTTCGATTTGTTTTGTCGTCATCCCGATCTTCCATCTTCAATTCTTTATTTAGTTCTATCAAAACTTAGAAAGTGGATCTCGTATTTTTGAAAGTGACTCAGAAAATCTTATTACACTAATTCCAACTACAAAATATTCATTTTTGAAATCTAATTCTATCAAATTGAACTTGCCATCTTTGATTTTGAAAATTCAATGTTGGATTCATAATTAGCGACCCAAAAGCCCTATGATGACATTTCACGACCGACGGGCATGTTTTTAGTTTCTCACAGCAATATTTTTTTATTTTTTGGCCTGTCATACTTGATCCGCCACCTTGAATTTTGAAAATTGAATATCAGATTCGTAATAAGCAACCCTAAAAACCCCCATATATAAAATTTCACAGCCAAAGCGATAGTATTCACTTTTTGGTTCGTCATATTGGATCCGTCATGTTGAATTTCTAAAATCTGATTCCAGATTCGTTAGTAGCGACCTCAACTCCGTATCCAGCTAATGTTAGAAAAATTGGTTGCCCAAAAAAAACGTGCATGAAAGGATTAATCAGCACCCAGTTTAATTTTAAAAATACTTAAGCGGTGGACCAAACTAATTCTGTGGATTTTTTAAGATATTTCCTTACATGTTGATCGGACAAAAAATGATTCGCACACAAATATGCATGTTGAATGACATGAATTCGTCAGCTATTATGGTCAAATAACCGATCAAGAAGTCGGATCGAGCAAAAGCTTCTCAACTCGAAATTCGGTTTCGGAACTGAGTTTTGGCAATGACCATGTATGATAGGACACCCTGTGGATATACGTATACGCATGTGTATACGTACGTACGTACGGTGCGTATATAGGTATACACACCGAAGGCCTTATACTCTCGTTTTATCCCCTAGTGCTGTACATGCTCCATTTTCGCACCCAGTTCACTCCCTTCCTTCCCTACGACTCCACACCACCTACCCCATCCGACTGCTGCTCCTGTACGCTCGGGTAGACCGACCCTCGGCATCTCTTGGCTATCCCGTTCGAGTCATCGGCCTAATGACATAGGTGTGCTTGGGCGTTTGTATTGCCATCCCCTCTTTCTCCTTCACCCGATCCGGTCCTGTTTACGACCCTTTTGTTTTCTCTGTCACGGGCAAGTTTCTCGCATCTCTGGTATTCGCCAACGCGCAGGCACAGGAGAGTCCACACAACGTACGTATAATTCATTCCCCTGTAGGACACAACGCGGTGAAATAGGGGTGTGGAGTTTAGCGGGCGCGCCAAACCCTCGAAACGAGTGAACAACTCGAGACATCGTAACCCTTCGCAAGTTGGCCATGTATATAATACTCCCCTGATCCAACAGATCCTTTTTGGTCAAAAACCTGGATCGAGGGGTCCGTCAAATGATCCACTTCAGTAATCACTAAGGTTTTTTTAAACATATCCCCAAATCATACGTTTTATTTCAATCATTATCGATCGAGATGATATGATGAATTAGAAAGTATTAAATGTATCGTTTTCTTTCATCTACAAGTATGCAAGCACCTGTCATCTATGATGTCTATTAATCCTATCAACTTCATGAATATAATGCTAGTCACGATGAATGGTGTATCATGATTTTCAAGCTTTGCCAAGACAGTTCCTGGGAAAGGGTGGAGTTCACCGATTGCTATCAAACCTCAAAGGTTGCGTAATTCAACTTGGATTAAGAACATGTGTATGGTATAGAGGCAAAGCGGACTACACAAGCCAAGGAGAAATGGAAGGAATTGAGCTTATGGGGTTGAATCTAATTCAATAATGCCGATCGAATCGTGGCTGGCTGTGTGGGTGTATAATGGATTCCGCGCAATGCCCTAGGTCCTTTCCAGTAACAGCCATGCCAAACCATGATACAGCGTATAGAGGGAATATTCTCAGGGCTCCGGAACACAACGTGGTTGTATAGTGAGTCTCCGGTGCGGATTGCATCAAAAGTCACGTAGAAGCAGTGCTACAGGGCCACCGCCTATTATGCCACTCTGTCTATGTTTCACTCGCATTTGTTGCCTTTCCTTCTCTCTCCGTGTCTATCGGTCTCTCTTATTTTCTCTACCTCTCCTTCTATATATCTATATATTGCTCACGTGCGCAAGCTGTGTTGATCTCCCGTCGTCTATGTGTTCTCTCTCATCTCGTCTACATAATACCACACAATTTTGTCCCTGTTTCTCTGCTGCTCGCACCACATAGTGCAACCAAGCGTATACCATATACATATTTATCCTTCTCAG
Source organism: Dusona sp. PSUC_FEM 10030013 (assembly GCA_018902295.1). Taxonomy (NCBI): domain Eukaryota; kingdom Metazoa; phylum Arthropoda; class Insecta; order Hymenoptera; family Ichneumonidae; genus Dusona; species Dusona sp. PSUC_FEM 10030013. The sequence goes on along the minus strand of JABSMR010107836.1, from coordinate 13,690 downwards.
CATTGCCCGTATATCGTGGACGTTTCTCTGTTTCTCTCTCCGGCTTATAACAGTATAGCTATAGAGCGAATCCAGCAAGCACAAGCTAACAACCAACAGTACACTGCACAACCATACCACCCTCCTCTCGCTCCTTTTCCAACGCGGTGGTGTCACGCTACGTGCTTCCTGCCGCAAGGTTCGTCAGGCGACAAAAGGCCCTATGTCCGACCACCTCCATGCCTACCCTCCACTCGTGGGACACACTCGTGATCGCAATGTGTAATCAAGCTCGCGCCTGTCCCTAGTCTCCTCTATATCCAGGCTCGTGGCTTCCACAGTAGTATTATACCACTCTTGCATTGAGGCTCGTTGCAAATATGTACATGCACATACGTATGTTATATAAGTGCATGGCCATCAACTGGTTCAAGGATTTAAACAAGCCATCATCCACGGTCGATAAGAGCATTCATCTTTGCATCTAATGAAAGACGTGATATTGATAATAACGATGAATATTGTTCGTTGTATCAGCCGTTCCGGTTTGAAAACAAATTGTCCTAAAGTAGCGATTGGTCCTGAACATCACTACATGCGATGTCAGAGCGCAGTGGAATATTATCATCTTTAATCTATTTTGGTAAATCAACAGCAAAATTACAATACATTTGTATTGGGCTTATCCGATATCTGAATTTCAGTGGCTTGAAATGAAATAAAATGATCTCAATTATATAGTTGCAGGCATTTCTATCTTCGACTCTCCCATCGTTTTTGATTACTCATCCATGCCGTTAACGCACTTTATAAATAGTTAGTAAGTTTATAAGGCTTCCAATATCGAATCAAAAGTTGACAGAATCGAGTTTGCAGACGGTTAATAACACGATCAAAACTCGAACATCGATGATATTTGCTATTAGGACATTAACACTCGCGAACAATACAGATCGTCGGATTCCAGTAGCAAAGGCCAGGGAGAGATAGAACATTGTGGCGATGGCGTACACGATTGCTCGTGGACCAAGCCAGTAGTAAATTGAATTCCCAAACGGGCGGGTGTGGCGAGAGCGGCCCGCGCCGGCCACCGGAACGCGTCTGTGCGATGCTGTCAAGAACGAGTCTATATATCTCTCGCTTTTCTCTCTCACTCTTTCATTCCGCATTTACACTCTGCTCCGTGTAAGTCCAACCCGTAGGAATTTTTTGTTTATTTTTATTCTTTTTTACTTTCAAACCCTTCGCCCACAGCCAATTTCCTCGTTCAAAAGAGACGTCCGTAACGGTTTGGCCAAGCTCATGATCACAACTCTTATTCGTGCAGACTACAGTTACTCGAAAATTTCGACGCAAAGATGGACGAGAAATATAAACTTTTCTTCCGATACGAAAATTGAAACGAAAATGGAGGCATTAAGCTGTAAATGCTTGAAGCGATACGCAGAACTAATTATAGAGATAAAGGAACCAGAAGAAACAAAAACAAATGCTTACATGCTGTGCAATCTATTGAATTTGTTTTTCTGAATGCAGATTTTTTGATAAGCTGGCAAGAAATTTATAACAGATTTGTTGAATTCTAGGTAATCCTTCGATTGCTGCCGCGATTTGCAACCCCCCCGTTATTCCTACACACAGAAAAGGTTGCTCGTTTAACAAAGATGGAAATGAAAAAGCATATATGAACCTAAAAGTATATGGTAATACCTGAAGTGGAAGTGGAAGGGGCTTGAACAAATTATGAATATAAGAGTCAAACAAACAAAGAGCGCTGACAAGTGCGTTGCTTAGGTACACAGGGCCTTAGATAGATACGTACGGTTATCTTTTCCTATCACTCCAACTCTGTTACTCTTTCGACACCAACTATAGTCCCGCTAAGTGATCGTAATATATCCTGGCGGAGAAGTGCAAGCTAGAAAAACGAGGGAAAAGAGCAACAAGCATGCATCCAACGAAAGAGAGTATACAAGCTTCCCTTGTATCATCTCGTGTATCGTGTGTACCTCGATAATCCAAGGAAGTAAAAACCTCGGCCGCACGAAGTTCCGTTCTGTCGAATCAAGTGAGCACAGATAAACATACAACCAACTCGATGACACTCGTTAGAAATTATCGCATCACTTAAAACCATGTACACCATTTACCTTCAATTAGGCGACCGGTTTTCTCAAAAAAACTTGAACTCTCCTCTGTGTTTCACGTCGAATGTTTCGTGCATCGAGCTACAAAACACTGATGTAGTCCAGACAAACTTTATAGTTTAGGCTGCGAAACCATAGTCACACTAGGTGGGTGGGCAACTTACGAAACCGCAAAGTCGCCGTTGCCAATAAGAAATGTCTCTGGGAACACAGACAGCGTGACGAACGTAAAGAGAGAAAGCAAGTGATTGCGCGAGTACAAATAGGTGGAAGAGCGATTCACACGGTTGACTCGGTGGTGGCCGAGCGGTATGTCACCCGCGAAAAGCATCCCGCGCTGTTTGACGATCAGGTGACACTCACACGGAACGGTTACACACACAGATACATAGGAGAAACATTCAAACAACGATTCTACGTAGAGAGACAGAATGTTAAAAGCGCGCGCGTCGCAATAGCAGCAATCGTGTACTCATGCTGGTAGTAGGAGGAGACTTACGGATCGTGACGGAGTGCGCGACTTGTGGCGTAGTGATGGTGGTGGTGGAGCGCGTAGCACAGTATAGTGGCGATGAAGGCAGTCGCGACTGCGAAATAGTATGAGAAAAGATCCCAAGCCGTGCACCATCAGCGGTAGCAGCGACAGCAGAAGCAGCAGCAGTCAGGGTGGAGAGGTGGCGACCGTGTGGAGCGAAGGTGGAGAAAGAGGCATGAAGCGAGCGCGACGGAACGCTGGAGGAGGGGGGGACCCGAGAAGGAGCGGGGGAGGTGAAGGCGAGCACGCGCTGGATAAAGAGAGAGGGAGCCGCGTAAGTGAGACCGCTGACGCGCGAGTCGGCAGTAGTCAGAGAGCAGAGTGTGAGACTATACGGTAGTAGTACCGTCGAGGGAAGGAGTGAGGAGACAAAAGATGAAGAGGAAGAGAGACAAGTGGACGAGGGAATGGAAGGATAGTAAAGAACGTGATAGTGGCTGCGGAGGCTTGGAGAAAAAAGAGTAGCGCGTGTATATATATCTATATATGTGTATATAGGTTTAATGTTGCGGAAGAGGAGAGAAAAAGAAGAGCCGAAGAAGAGGCTGAAGCGGATGAGAGCAGTGGTAGAAAAGAGAGTATCGTAGGTGATTTTCGTATTTATGTCACGAAAATAATGCAGTAAAGAGCATTTTGCGTATTGTAGTACAAGATGCATGTACCTGCACATTCTGCATAAATAGGACCAAGTTCAGGGATATAGAGAAGTTAAAAACAAAGATAAGCGATGCTAACGGACTGAACGAAGCTGTTGGTATAAATTTTGCGGTTAAACAAAGTAGGTACCCCGAATGAAGACTTGCAGCGTTAGCGCGCACGATTTATATGTATAAAGGTGTTTGTACATTTATATGTACGTATACGTACATAATATATGTACATGTTTCTATAGAGGTTTATATATTAGTTGGCAGCCTAGGTCAGTGTATATGTACGAGATTTAACCTCGGTAGAACTCTATATATACTTTTGCTCTCTTTCTCTATTCGGCTCTCTGGGCGAATGGTTATCGCTTCTGAGAACAAACGGTTCGGCGTGCGATGGGACACTGGCAGGCAAAGCGCAGAACTAGCTCAGAGGCCAGCGGAGAAGCAAACGGGCTGGCTGACTGGCTGAAACTGATGTAGGATAGCGGGTGGCGCGAGATCCGTGTGGTACTACTCTCTTTCACGGTATACCGACGCGGGACGGGCCAGTGCCGAGCCAGGGGAACCCAAAGCGGCGCCGGGGTTTCCACGTCTATATAACTTGCAGCCGTCGCCGCGCGCACAGACCCATCGACGACGAGAGATTATAGTAGTACCCTACTCTATATATAGGCGGGTGTATATGTGTGTACCTCTCACTGCCATCGCGAATGAGCAAGCGAGCACGCAGGCACGCATACTATAAAATACAAAGGGACAAGAGCGAGGGGCAGGAAAGAGACGGTGTGTATATAATATGCATCGGGGTCGTGTGCGGTGTGTTGAAGCGGCTGTTCACGCTGGATAGGAAATCTGAGTGTGCTCGTGTACATCTGTGTGCCTCCCTTCTCTCTTTCGCTCCTTCTCCCTCCCTCGCTCCTCTCTAGATATGTGTGTGTGTGTGTGTGTGTGTGTGTGTGTGTGTGCGTGTGTGTGTGTACGCGCGCAAGTGTGCTGTGTGTACAACTATATTCGCTATTGGTGTGACTTCGTGTGAGTACAATGCGTGAGCGGGACGAGGAAGCAGCTACGAGGGCGGCCAAAAGCAATGGTCTCGTTGGGCGAAGCTTCACGAGCACGGAGAACACCACAGGAACGTTACTACGCCAACAGGCCTCAGTATATTGCCAAGAGTGCGTGTATGTGTGTCGTGGATGATTGTGTGCTTCTCTGCCACCCGCTGCTTTCTCGGCTCAATTCAGGGCCTCCTTCTCGCTCGCTCCTACGCTCCGCCAGACACAGTCCTGTTCCTCGTCTCTCCCCCGTGGTGGGGCTTTCGAACACAGAATTCCCCCTCTTCCTTCTCAACCCTCGTCGTTTACCCCATCGCATTGCCATGTTCGCCATCCTTCTCGGTAGCTCTTGTTTCGTTACGTATATCTATCTCTTCGCGTTCACTCTCGAACTTCCCGTTCTATATTCTCTCCTCGCGCCCATGGCGATGCTCTCTTTCGCAAACCCGCCGCCCAGAGGTTCCCTATTTTTACTCTGTCTCTCTTTTCCCCTGGTTTCTGTTTCACTTTTATGGCCTCTGTAGCCCCTACGCTCGAGAGCTCGTTGCGATGGCAGTATCTTCTTTTGCGTCCGCCCCACCTCAGTCATCCAGCTATATTGCCGATAGCTTCTGTCTCGTTGATCGTTCAACTTGTTTCCCTGGTTACAACACATTTACGCCACCGTGAAACGGTACTGCTCTGGATTCTCGCATTTCCACAGAATCCCTGTGCAACCGCGAACTGTACAATATACTTCTTGTTTATCGATGATGCCTTTGTGAGTTATTTGCCCAGTTGGATCACGATTTTCGGAATCAAGAGCCAGTATGAAGAAATTGATCGCAATCGAGATCGAAAATGCAATCTCCCAAGTAAAATCTGAGACTTACCATCCAGAAGAGTATGATACGGCATTAATACCAATGAATGCGTTTTACCAAAAGTCATTCATGACGGTACTAAACGGGTTTTTCCCAAAATTTCCGTAGTGAGGCTGCTACGATATTCATGTGAATCTACAAAATTAATTTTTGAACAGATCTGATACCAGATTATCTTGAGAGTTGTGACAGTTAAAGTAGGGTAGTGGAAACAGGGTCATAAGTAACCGATGGGGTTAAGTGCCTCAGAAGTAAAGACATTCCAAAGCGAGTCCGTTTTTTTACCTGGCCCTTTACCTCTCTTTCGTTGAAACATGAGATAACCCTAATGTCATTACTCAAAAAATCAACACGCCGTCCTTCTGGATGGCCGACTACTATAAGATAGGAAGTCTCGTCCAGTCGCATATCGTTATGTACAAGACAAAAATTATATGGGAAGGACCGACGGATGTGTAAGGCGAATGTATATTGCAACTATCCGGTGGAGACGGAGACGCGCTCACGAAGGAAGGTGGAACTCGAAGAGTCGTCGCTATATAAGCGAGCAGAATTTGTACCGCGAGCAAGGAAGAAAGATCGATATGGATCCCAGGAGAGACGAGAAGGATAGCAAGGTTCCGTCTTACTCTTTCTCTTCCAGTACATCCTATATCTCTGGCTTCATGAAGGAACTTTATACTAGGAAGGCCGGTGAAGAGAACCCGAGAAGCATGAGGGTGTGAGGAGCGGCACAATCATAAGAGGAAGCGAGCAAGCAAGAGGAAAATACGAAGACGGAGCATGAGACACGGCGGAGTTTGGAATCCAGCGGCGACTTCCAACTTACCCGGTGTGCCGGAGACTTTCGCGAACTTCCGTTGAGTTTCGTGTTCAGGACCGCGACGGTGAAAACGACGACGACAACGACAACGGCTTTCTCGATCGCGCTGCATACTCTTCTAAACGTCCGCACCTCTTCCTTTCTCGTCACGGGTTTCTCGTTTTATGCAGTCATCCTGCAGTTGTGCACAGACTTTACGAACAGATATATACGTGTACTGACTGCAGTTTTTTTCCTTATACATTTCGATTGGATGATGAGGTTCTTTCTGGTAGGGCCGTATCGTTTTTGATTACTTGATCAGTGGACACCTTCATCAAGCTTTAATTAAATACTAAATGAAGACAGAAGTTTGCAGTCTAAAAAGTTAAACTTTAATGCAATCGTAGACAATTAATTAAGGTTTTGTCTTTTGGTGCGATCAATGCATCGGTCCGTATTCGTCAAACTATCCGAAAATCGTAACAAATTCACTTGATCGTCTAATTTAAATGTTACAAGTGATATAAATGTAGGACAAATCATAACATCTATATATAAATTCACGACAAAGCATTTTTTTTTAAGCATTAAGAAGTCAATAGGACCTTAATTTGCCATATAAAATGTCCTTTTTCGCTCGAGACATAATCCTCGAGATACGAGGCGAAGGTAAGGCCGAGTAACCTGTCGGTTAAAGGCCTTGGAGTATCTCGTATGCGCAGTTACGTGGGTACGAGAGTAAGACACCCTTTACGACGTCAACGAGCGTTAATCCGTTACTCCGCTTCTACACCTTTGGGTCGCGTCTCAGTGGCTTTAGTTTCATGGCTCTTTTTGCTGGTGCAAGCTCTCGCTTTGTAGACTGTTATAAGTACTTGTACATCCACTCAATGTTAATCGAGGCAAGCTCGGTTCTAAGATTCTATAGTTATGCCGTATATCTATGTGTATCCACATATGAATGCGTTCTAAGTATGTATAATATTGTATATATAGTATTTTGAGCTATATGACTTAGATGCGAAAGTTTTTCGTTAGCATTCGCTCGCGAGCTTCGCGAACTTCTCACAAGAGTATGCCAGTTAACGCGAATATAACAAATATATACATATATTATATATCGAAAACCTAGTTTTCGCAAAGTAATCTCGTTACGGTATCCAACTTTTCTCCATAATCGCAACAAACCTTTGCTCGTTTCATGACAGTTTCAGGAGTCCATGAGAAAATAAAAATGTCGTAAGTGGAACCCACGGTCTAACGATGGAAAAAAAAAATGTTCGTCCGCGGTTCATAAGATAGTTGATTTGTCTGAGGACACGGATAAGCTAGTCAGAAGGCTTTTACTAATTTAAAGAGATTCGTGACAGCTTCTGCACGCGCGTTTGCCTTTAGCAAAGTTCACTTTGTCTCGTTGACTAACTTATAGTTAAAGAATCTATCAAGATCTCAAGCTTTCCGTGAGTAATATATTTGAATGGAGGAATACATATTAGATAATCCAAATGAGAGTTTGCCATTTTTAACTTTTCTTTAATGCTGGTTTAATGTCCACTTTTTGCTATATATAGAAACTTTCTCAGAAAAAGTAGGAGAAATAGAAAGCGCACAATGAGGTTTCAGTGAAGAGGAGGGTACATCGGTGAGAAGAGGCTTGGAATAAAAAATGGACACTGGCACGTTCATTGTGGGAGGTTTGCGGGTAGCACGTAACATTGCGACGAGGCTAAGTGAGCAAAAAGAAAGAACAAGCGAAAAAAGAGAGCGAAAAAGAGGAGGATAAGTTTCCTCTCGTCGCCCACTCACTCTTTGATAGTGACTTGGCGAGAGCCCTGTTTTAGCACACAGAAACACACAGACCTCGAAGAAGTCAAGTTACGAGGTCGCCCGGGTACAAAGGGATACGCTCCCGCAATGGGAAAATGAGCTCTGTGATACCGCGTCCTCAGAAGCATCATGTAAGCTTTATTTTTTCTTTTTCTTTCTCCTTCTTTCCTTCCTCTCGTTCTATTTCTCAGATATTACCGTGTATAGCATATGGTGAACCTTCCGGTGCAGGAAGCATGCATTTTTTTCTGCTATCTCGCATCCAGCTCCATTGACTCCTAAGTTTATCCACGAGAGTTGAAGCAAGTTCGCGCTCTTTGTGAAACTGACACATGGAATTCCACCAGAATTGCATACCTCGCCGCATATAATACATTTTTCACAAGTAGTTTTCTGAACATCATGTCAGAGGTGGTTCGAATCCTGGAGGCAGTTCGTTCCGACTTTCTTTCGATACTCAATAAATCGTACGGTGCAGTAAGTTTTGAATGTTTTTATAAAAAAATAATTGAAAAAGAATTTAATCAAATATGAATTCGTGAGGACAGCTTTCAAAGTACCTACAGCTAATTATCGCTATGAAAGAACCCCGAAAACTCAGGGACGAAGGAAAATTTGAAACATGGAAAAAAAAATACCGTCGACCATGGAAGGAGCGGGGTTACTATCAAAATAAGAGGATCGGACTGGTTGTATTATCCAAAGAGTACTAGGAAGATTCGTGTCTTACCTTTCTTTCTTGGCTAACGTCCAACACTCGGGGGATTAAAAGCTTCTTGGCTTTTGGTTGGAACCCCCTCGAACTCCCAAGTTGTCGAGGTGAATCTTCTTCCGTTTCTCTAACTCCTTTTCTTCGAGCCTGTGAGAGACAATCGCGGACACGCAATGTCGTCGTTGAAGATGCTCGATTCTCTTCATTCCTCTTCCTCTGTCCTTTCCTGTCTTTCTGTCTTCTGGATAGCCCACTTTGAAGACTTTTTACCCTCTGTGTATCTCCACCCAGTATTCCGAGAAGTCCCGTATAGCTATTCGTTTGCGAACAACGAGACGAGGAGCTTCCACATCGTGTCCCGTTGGCGAGTGGGTATGTGTGTCGCTAGGGTAGCCAAGGGAGAGAGAGAATCGAGGTTGGAGGTTGAAGGAGCAAAGTCGCTTGAATTACCCTCACCGACAAGTGACCTCGTATACGGATATACAAAGACCCCACTGGGTTTTCCCCTTCTCCACTTCTCCTTTCTTCTATTCCTCTTCCTTTTCTCTTTTCTGCCACATTTTCGAACAGTCTCTCTCTCTCTCTCTCTCTCTCTCTCTCTTCCCCTTGCTTTTTTCCGCCTCGCTTGGCTCGTCCCTAAAACCTGAAACACTGGAACGCTCCCGAACACTTTATGGCTCAGAGGCCACCGCACACGTTACCTACATAATATAGGTGAACTGCTCGGCGCCGTTGTCACGTACCACAGACCGTCACTGGTGGGCTCACCCACCGCCGAGAGAGCGCTTCGAACACATTCACACACTATCACACTTACATACATACATAGGCAGGCGCACACACACGCTCACACTCTGAACGAGAGAAGCGAAGCGAACGACCCCCCAGGAAATTGTCGGGGAGTAACTGGGCTTCCGGGATTCACCGCCGGTGGGGAAAACGGCGAGAATAAGAGGAACAAAAAAGAGATGGACTCACCATACCGGGAAGAAAATATGGTAGACCTGTATAGATAGATCCACCACAAGTGTGAGGAAGATGAAAGAAAAAAAGTCGAAGGGTGGCAGGAATGAAATAATGCGCTTTAGGTTACAACCTCGGAAAGGGGGTTTTTGATTGGTCAGGTAAAAACGTTATTCGAGAATCGGGAAATATGGGCAGTCGATGGAAATTGCGGAGGTGGGATAGCACGTGAGATCGGTTTGCTAGTTCCGTCTCTCACTTCTTTTCTTATCAGGGCGAATGACAACGGGGCTCTATCCTCAAGCTTCAGAACATTTTTCCTCGCGTGCACTGAATTGCTCAACTATCCAAAAATCCTTTATATTTTATTGAAGATTTTTGTGATAGCTCTGATTAAGAATTTTCGAAACATCGAAGAAACAAGAATTTACGAGGGATATAATGCATCACAAATGAACCTATATAATATGAAAAGTTTTTCAAGGAAATAGTTGAACCTACTGTTAACAGATCCATGCACAGGTGTATACATTTTTTTAATTGTATGATCGTTTTTGATTCGATCAGAGAACAACAGAATAAACAATCCGGTAATAAAAAGAAGAATCGCAGTCTAAAATGCTAATTTGGATTTTTTTAAGCTTCCAGCTTCTCAAACAAAACACCTATGAAATTCAAATAGAATATAGAAAACAGTAATTTTATAGATTCGAGTAATACTTTGATGCAGATCGTAATAAGAACAAACGAACAAACAATAAATACAGAGCTTTTTGAATTTTCCGCTTGCAGTTACAATTCCCTGGTACCCAAATTTTTTTTTCGACTCAACATTGAGAATCAAATATCGACGTTAAATTGTTCTCGAACAAGACATGTTAGAATAGAAATAGAAATGAAGGGAAGGTGTTCAAATATCCCGAAAGATAAATACTTTTCGTAAGCGTAGTAAGCTCTAAAGATCAATCATCAAATTTGTATACAAATCGTTCACGCTTTAGGATAAGTAAGATGAAAAGAGACTTTTGATGAGAATTAACTTTCCTGAAAAGTACTACGAATTATAAAAATGTTCAATAGGATATTTTATATAGAATTTCCGATTTTTGAGTTGATGAAAAAATAAATCCGCATCCTTGTGAAGGCACACGATCAAAGTCGGTGCGAACACGAGGATATGAATGATGAGAGCGTTGAAAGGCACTCCGTAAAACTCGAAGCACGTCGTCACTCGCAATGACCCGAAAACTATTTTGTTTGACAAACTTCACTCGTCACAACGTCACACTAAAAACTCAAAGACAAAGTGTATATTGAACACAACTTAATGTTAAATTGTAAAATATCTGATATTCGATCAACAGCATCACAAAACAATAATTGTCAATCCAACGATTTGCTGCGTAGAAAAATCGATGAAAATCGTGATAATAGATAACCGAAAAAAAATTCTAATGGGAACGAGTAGATGACTCAAGCGGAAGGCTCGGGAAAGAAAAAAGTTTCTTTTTGTCCAATCGACTTCGCGTTGACCACTGGTTCACAGAAAATCTCATCGGAAACTGAAAATAATTTGCCACTAGGAGCGCTTTGGCGTTCCTGTTAGCATGAACAAAAAGTACTAAGAAATGAGATTTTATCCCCTCCAATCTCGAATTATTCGCGCGCTGGACCAGTTCGCGATTTCTCGGTTCATTCTCACGGGAAGAGCGAGTGGAATGCCAAGAAGAAGGGAGAAGAGAGGATAGAGGAAGAGTGATCGCTACATTTCTGGCTAAGGTCGTGAACGACACGAGAAAGCTACGGGGTGGAGTGAAACAAGGGTGGAGAGTGAGGGGGGACGGGATGCTGTCGCTCTGAGAACTGGACAACGGTCAAGCTACATGCCTATGATCTGGTCCCGCGAGACGATCTCGTCGAGAAGAATCGTAGGGGTTGAGTCTCCGGAGATGGGAAGGGGTCCGACGTTGTTCAATTCTGGTTTGATCGCAAGTGCGAAGAGCATGTTTTATGTGTGTATATGTATTTACGTGTATGCGCGTGTGTATGTTCGGTCATCGCGTGAGAAAGGGCTGTCAGATTCGACCCCCGACTCTATCTCCACAACTCGACTATTATATTTATTTGAACATATATATACGTGTGTGAATCTATATATATATGGGGCATTTCAGTTTAGATTTACATTCTCAAAACCTGACCCCTTTTGATTCCTGATGTGAATTTGTTGTACGTTGTTCTATACAGGAAATACGCGGACACGTACTTAGAGATTTCTCGATTTGGTCTTTTTTCTATTTTCACAGCCAGTTGAATTTCTGACCTTACCCCTCTGAGTTCAGGCTGCGATAACTCGGAAATTAGATTTTCAGAACAAAAATCGTGTTGAAAAATAGTGTTTTCTTAAAAGACCTTGTCCATTTTTTATTTGAATTTTTTTCAAATCTAGATTAATTTAGAGAATTAGCCGACTAAAAAAAAGTAGAAAATTCAACTGCCTGTGAAAAACGAAAAAATGGCCAAATCGTAAAATCCCAACATACGTATTCACATATTTCTTGTATAGAAAAACATTTTTAAAAAATCACGCGATTCAAAAGGGGTCAGGTTTTGAAAATCTAGACGTAACGTGAAATGCCCCATATATATTATATACACTTATGTAATTTTTTTTCTTTGCTTTCCTCTTCCTCGCAAAGAAGAAACTGCTTTTTCGTTCTGGAACTGCTATATCCTTCCGGAACATCTTTTCGCTACCACGAGGGAATTGCTCCTATATAACCGGAATTCTCGGATCTCGTCGAAAAAAGACGAAAAAAAAGTTTGCGCAAAACGTATAGACTGTCGCGTGTGCAGCATCCGCGAAACCGCTCTGTCTCCTCTCTTTTGCAACGGAATTTTACAGCTTATAGAGCTTTCATACTATATATCGATAGAGATACATCCATGAACATACTACATATATATTGTAACGAGTGTATGGCAGTCTCGACATCGAATCAAGAGTACCTACTCAATTCGTTGACATATAAATAAAAATTATATTTACTTTTGACACGTGGGAACGTTCTCGGCACCGATGGACCACTGAATTTCTCTTACTCTCGCTTCGCCGAATGTATTTGCACCAATATTGACCTACAGAGAGCAAAAGAGCGGGAAAGAGAAAAACAGAGAGAGAGGTAGAGAGATTCGAGGGTGCGCACGTATTGCTCGTAAGCGGATAAAACTGTCGTTGCACCATAAATGTCAATGGCAAAAAAAAACCTCTTGATTACAAACGCACTGGGATATTTCGAGTGTGGATCGGGTTTAATGCGAGCTCATTACGCATCAGAGGTAACCTATGTTGCAACCGCGACGAAAAAACACTTTCGAAACTTCGGTGGAATATCGTTTTTTAATCAGTATTTCATAGAAAACTTTTTTCTGTTTGTTCACTTTTGTGAACGACAAACTAACGCATACAAATTCTTACAGTTTTTGTTTCGTGCTCGTGAATATAGCTGTAAACAGTGGGGTCGTTAAGATGGTGCCTGACGCTTAGTCCATATGAAAAATTAATAAGTATCAATGATAATTATTGCAAAAAAAAAGACAAAACTGATATCTAAATAAAAAGAGGGAACTTTCATTGAATTGCAAAGCCTAACTCCTTTACGACACGATTATTCTCATTAATTGTAATCAGCTGTAGGAACAATCAACGGATTTAGGTTTCATGCAATTGAGAAAGATACATTTATTTGCGTGAAATAGAGAAATACAATTATAATTAATTTAGCTGAGGTTGGTAGACCCTTACAGACGCCCCCCAGAGCCATGGCTTGACATCAACCGAATTCGATGATAGTAACAGAATTTTTATTTTCGAGCAATTTTTCGATTTATACACTTCTTTCTTTCATATTTTTTTATAATTGTTTTTCAAATTTCGAGATATCAATTTTTTCATGCCCTCGTCAAAATCAACCGACCGTGGTAAAATGTATGACCTCTATCTACTGTCCATGCCTGCAGTCTTCAAGGTGAAGAAACAAATAAAAGAATAATACTGAGTAAAAAATATGCAAATAAACGTTTTTTTATTCTATATTCATTATTTGATTCCAATTTTCATCACTAATTGTAACATAAAATAAAATATATATAACTCCAAA
>JABSMR010107835.1:0-12169 GCA_018902295.1 Dusona sp. PSUC_FEM 10030013 | reverse complement strand
TTTCTTTTTGTTGATATATACATATCAATAAAATTAATAAATTCGAATATATTGATATTTAGTCTAATATTTGGAATAAATGATTGATCTTTGTATAAAGAACTTTGAGATATGAGTCTAACAAAAAGAGACAACACAAAATTGAAAACAGTACAAATTTTATGGTATTGGAATTGGCACAGTTGGAACGCAACAAAATGAACATTTTTTCATCAATTTCCTAAATTACTAGCAAAGGTTCAGTTTTACAGATTCAAAACTGCGAAAAAAGGAATCTAGTTGCATCGGCAACTATGAAAAGAGCATAGAAATTATCGAAGAATATTGTCGTTGTACCTTTCCAGAGACAGTTTCGCCGTCGTAATAGAGCGGATGAGGTTCTTTCTTGCCATCCTCGGATTTGATATCCGCCGTCTTTCTGGTGCTCGCTCCATCCAAGACAATTTCCAGTCCGGCGGACTGACCAAATCCAAAGAAGCTCTGGAAAATGGGTAGCAAGTATTAAAAAAAAAGAGGATGCGAAAGGGGGAACCGAACGACAATTAAGCAGGAATTTGACGCGATTAGTTGGAAATAGTGTCGCTAACCATTTTATAAGGGTATGAAAATGGGATCGGGCGGTCTGTGCGTACGGTGTGTAACACTTCAGGATTCGACCTGTCGAATATTAATCCTCGCAACAATGACTAAAACGGGAGAAAAGTCGACCAAGGCATCGCGGTTCTCCAATTGATCGATCGTTCAGTCAATAAGTTTGGTTAATTGGAAAATATTTCGGCCACGTCTAGTCTGCTCGCTCTGCCTCTCTCTCCGTCTTTCCTTCTTCACTATTAAACGCATATACGCAGTGTAATGTACGTTTTCTCACTCGTCCCCGTAGTCCCCGTAACCGTACGAGGCGTACGAGCTGCTGGTAGCTGGTGCTTGACTTGATTGTTCACGCACGACACACTCACCGATCATGGACCTCCCCGTCCTCCCCAAAAACAAAAAAAAAAGTCACAAGTTGCCAATATGGCGGTTCCTCCTCCCCCTGCTGCTATCCTTCCGTCTGTTGGCCGCCTCGATTAACTCGTTCGGGCTAGTGTCACATCCACATTCATTCGCTGTCAAATGACGATTCTTTTTTTCTTCCACCTTTATCCGAATATTATCGCACACGATTCGTTCAAATTGTCGCGAAAAACAACAAAAAAAAAATCAAAAGAAAAACAACTAGATTTCGGAATAATCAACGGCGGCGAACGCTCGAAATCCTGAAACCATACTTTCGTCACGATTTACTCAAAGCAATGGTTGTATCAAACTTTTATTCTTAATTAACCTTTACAACATTCACTGTGAGCTCTCGTAATTACACACTTACGACCTTACGACTGAGGGTTCGTGTATTCAGTGCCTTCAATGTATTGTCAACCAAGAGGCCGTTCCCCGTCGATCTGAAATTATCATCGTGATGATCGAGAGTGAAGATTGAAACTCGATGACGAGAAAGGTAGGGTACTACATCGCCGGCGCATCAATCGTTTTAGGGAGTATTTTCCTTGATGCTTGGTAACACTTTTGCAGCATTGAAAACGGGACCACTTTTTTATTAATTTTTTTTAATACAACTGGATAGGCCGGGATACCGGTAACCGTAGCCTCAATGAAAATATTTCGTTACTGTTTTTTTTCTCTAAAAAGTGGTTCGAAACTAGTCGATTTTCTATTCTATATTTAGCGCGTTTGAATGTTTCCAAAAATAACTTTTGCAAACGCGGCTTAATTCCTGCATCCCCATTGGCTCATTTGAACTTTAAATGGCGTCTCGTTATAACCAATCCCGAAATTCTCGTGATGCCGCTTTCCCAGACCGGCCGGAGCGGTCACGCCACTCGTAGCCGTAGTATACGCAGTAAACAAATCAACCGTCTCAACGGTTTGAGCGTTTGAATTCGTTTCAATTGAAATCGTTCCAGTCTTCGAGTCTTTTTAACCAGTAAACTAAACGTTAAATAAAAATGTCTATTTAGTGTGCATTCTTGTTATTTTGTTGTGTTGTTTTTTTTTCTAATTTTATATCATGAACTCTTGGAGTCAAGTAATTATTGAGTGGGCCAATTGTTTGGGGATCGTTGAGTCGAGCGTCGAGAGTATACAAGATCTGCAGGACGGTGTCTTTTACGAAAATCTCGTATCCCAATTGTGCGTTAAATTATTTTTTCACCATATTCGATCGTCTGCTATCATTTATTATGAGCCTCGTTTCCTTTTTTGCAGATGTCGAGGGAACGAGGACAATTTTACCCCTAAAACAATAGAGTCAAACGAGCAGATCTCGAATTTCATCCAAGGTAATTGAAACTAATGTCGTTTTATACACTCATTTTTCTCATCTACTCTTGCACGTGAAAACTTTCATTATTCCAATCGTTTAATATTATCTTTGTAACCAATTCGTGTGCAATTTTTTCACTCGTCCACTTATATTAAAGCAACTTTTTTTATTTTTAAAAGTAAACTCGTCTATTTGTGAAAAATTAGACAACTTGCGACACGTCTTAATAACGTTAGACATTCTATCTTATAGGAACGTAAAAACTCATGACGTAATAGGAGAAGTACGTAATATGAAGTGTAGAGTTTCAAAAATAACAACCTTGTCTAGATCACCTAATACTCATATTTACTTTCTATTGCTATATCTCTGCAACTGAATGCTCAAAATCAGTTTTTTCCTCTATAAACTCTGTCATATGTTCCTCTTTGACTGAGAATTAAAAAAAAAACTGGAAAAACATTTCAAAGTTATTGTGAGTAATCTGTAATTTTTAATTGCTCCTATAAGAAACGCATATAAAACTGCAATCTGTGATAGGAAATATCTCATATCTGGAACGACAAATGCTCTTAAAATTTGGCAAGTATTTGCATAGTAGTGTCCTAAATATGTAGTCCGAATTGTTCAAATATTTATAGAAAAATGCTCTGGCAAAAGAACTGGCATAAAGAAAATTTATTTTTTATCCATTTTAAAATGTGAAAAAATATAGAAATACTTTTTAATTATAAATTTGATGAATTTATTTTCTGAATGCATAGAAACTGGAAAATATTTTAAATTACATGGAATCCAAACCCTTTTTGGCCAAATTTTGGTCCGATTCAATGCTAAGTATCGCTAATCGATAATTTGGGAATATTAACTCTAGCCCACTACAATCTATTTTTCCAAACGTAAATCCTACAATGGGATCAAAAACAATCCCAATATTCTGTTTAGCACAAAAAGTTCCTCATGTGCGATAATAAGGTTCAATTATACACTGTTCTCTTCATTTCTTAATAACGAAAAGAATGGTCTATGTTGAACTTGCCTTTGTTCAACATTTAATGATGAAAGCTCTATAAAATGAAATAAAGTTGCAAAAAAATAGAAAAAAAATATGTTTTTGACTAAAACAGATTTCAGAAATTTTAATTACGCTTAACAATTCACAGACACTTGATACATAAAATTGATTAAATCTCAAATCACAAGGATATCTATTTTTTTTTTCTGTTTAAACACAAACCTAATTTATTTTTTGATGTAGGCTTCTGAAGAAAACAAAACGACATAGAATTTTTTTTTCAAATGTATTCACGAAAACAAACGTTGTTGCCTTAAATATATTATCGAAAATAATAAAAAAAAAAAAACATTTTTTGAATCTAGCGGAATATCCCCAGTTTGAGCGCATCGATTGCGTCAATTTAAGTCACAAGGATGTGTACATAGCGTCTCTACTCCTCGTACAATGTGCCCAGCAGCCGATGTTCCATCGACCTATGTGTGTTGCTTTGAAGCAAGAGACGCAGGTTCTAATAAAACGATTTTTAGAGCTGGTTTTACCATGTGGGAAAAATTTGACAAAAGAGTCTATAGAAGCGGCGATAAAAGAGCTAGAAGACGACGTGGCACCGAGCCAAACTGAGTTAACTCCGAAAATTCGTCCTCTCCGAGAATTCTTCAATTCGCCGGCCGTTAAATCTGCTCGGAGTCAGAGATTTATGAACGACAGGAATCGCGAACTCATGTGTCTGAGGGCGCAATTGGAAACCGAACAATACGAGAAAGCTGATCTTATCGAGGATCTCAAGATTCAGAGTGAAAAAGTTTGCCATTTACAGGAAAAATTGCACGAAAAAACGCGAGAATTGCGGGATTTGCGTATCGATCGATTGAAGCCACCGACCCCGCAATCATGTCGCAAATCAAAAAAGTCGCCGAGCATCAACGAGGCCCGTTACCGGCGTCAAGCGGAAGAGCTCGAGATTATTAATTCGGAACTCTCGTTGGAAATGGGAAAATTACGCGAAGAGAGGGAAGAGCTCGCACGACGATTAACCTCGAGCGAAAAATTCTCCGAGACGTTAAAAGAAAAATACGATCAATCTGAAAAAACTGTGGAGAGCCTTACGAATGAATTAGAAACGAGGAACAACGAGATAGTTTATTTACGCATGAACACCGAAGAATTGCGGGAACATATTAGACAAATGAAGAGATTATCGCTTGGCGATCAGAGCTTCGATGCGGAACCCACGTGCGACGAGACACTCGGCTCAATCATTGACCTTCAACTTCAAGAAGCTCGCAAGGAATCGTCTCAGTTGAAAAGTGAGTTGTCAGAGGTTCGACTCAAGCTGGAAAACTCGCTGCGCGAGTGCGAAAAATTGCACGAACTCGAGATTATTTTCGGTGAAAAAACAGCAGAGCTGGATTCCTTACGAATATCTCTAAATCATACCGCGGAGCAACTTTTGTCGAGCAATGCGAGAGTCAACAATCTCGAACTCGAAGGCTCACAATTATTGGAAAAATTGACAAATCTCGAAGCTAGTCTACAGGCAAAAACCGAATTACTCGCTCTCAGAGAAAAGCGGAATAACGAATTGGAATCCAATCTTGAACTTGCGCATTCGAGAGTCAACGATTTGACAGTTTCCCTAGAAAATGCTAAATCTGAAACAGCCGAATTGAGTTTAATCGTTGAAAGTACTCAAAGAGAATTGGAAAATAAAGAAAGCATTTTGTCCTCGAAGGAAGAACAACTGTTGCTCGTAACGGAGAAAAAAAATCATTTCGAATCGTTGTTGGGTGAGACAAGAAAGGAACTTCGAGAAACGAATATCTCTTTAGAAAATGAAAGAGTCTCGGTAAAAAATTTGAAATTGGCCGTAATGAGATGCAACGAAGAATCTCAAGATTTACAAAGGGATTTGACGTTGAGCAACGAACGACTTTTGCTTGTCAACGAGGAGAGAAAGGTTTTGGAATCGACTCTCCGGTCAACTGTAGAAAAACTCGAAACGACCGAAAGTTCCTTGGATAACGAAAGAACTCGGACAACAGAGTTTGAATCAAGCTTGATCAAAGCCACCAAAGACATTGAGGATATGAAAACTTTGCTGGATTCGCGAGAGGAATGTTTGAACAAGGAGAGAAGAAAAGTTAACGAATTCCAAACGATTGACAATCGTAGCAAAAAGGATTATGAAGAATTGCAAGCAGCGCTTAATGAATTGAACGTGGTGTTACAAACGGAGAGAGACGCCTCTAACGCGTTAAAAGAGGTCGTTTCACATTCGAAGAAAACCTCTGAAAATCTCGAATCTCTATTACTATCGAAGGAAGAACTTGTTGCTGAAACTAAAGAACGTGAGAAACTTTTACACGAAGAGTTAAAATCTTGCAAATTGAAGATGAACGAATTGGAGGATTCGCTGCGTATTGAGATTGCAAAGTCCTGCGAACTCGAAATAAAACTTTCCCATACAAACGAAAAATATGCCGAGCTCGAGGCGAACCTAATCTCGAATAAAAATTCGCTTGAAGAAACGGAAGTCAGCAAAAAGGAAATTGCGTTGCAATTGAGCACAGCGAACGTTAAAATAAAGGAAATAGAGTCAGAGTTGGAAAACGTCAGAATAGAACTTGTAAATGTCGAGGAACAGAAGAGACAGAGCATTTTAGCGAACGATACATTGGAGGAATGCGCGAAAGCGACTGCAGAAAAAATGAACAACATGGAAACTAAGATTTTCAATTACAAAAAACTGATTGAAGATTTTAATCGGTCGTTGACGGAGAAGACAGAAAAAGTTATTGAACTCCAAACCGAATTAACGGAAAAGAGTACTTCGTTGGATTCGTTGAGTCAGCGATTAGACGAGTCAGAAAAACGTGAAACTGCAACAGCCGATTTATTAAAAACAAGCGAGCAAAAAATTGCCGAGTTACACGAACTTTGCCAAGAGATGGTGAGCCAAATGGCACAAGAGGTTGAAAAGTCAACGAATTTATATGACGAGATTAAGATGCTCGAAGATAAATTGTTAATTTCTGTTCGTACAACCAACGAGCTTGAAGAGAAATTCGATAAACTAAAAGAGACGTCCAACAAGAATCGAGAAGAGCTGCATAAAGAAATCACATTGAGCGAAGAACTGAAGAAAAGTTTGGAAGCATTCCGTATAATCAATAAAGAGCTCGACGAAAATTTGGCAACAAAGAAAAATGAAGTCACAACTGTTCTAAGCCAGTGGGACGAATGTAAGAAAGAATTGGAATCGTACGTTAACAAAACTTCAGTTTTGCATCAAGATATCGAAAGGATGGCGGAAAAACTCGAGGAATCTCAGGAAAAATTCCAAAACGAATCGTCGAAATGCGAAGAAGTCAGGAAAGAGCTGGACGCTTCGCGAGCAGTAAATAAAGAGCTCGAAGAAAAATTGATAACAAGAGGAAATGAAGTTACAGCTGTTCACAGCCAGTGGAACGAATGTAAGAAAGAATTGGCATCGTACGTTGTCGAAGTTTCAGTCATGAAACAAAATATCGAAAGGATGACGGCAGAGCTCGAGGAATCTCACGAAAAATTCCAAAAAGAATCGTCGAAAAACGAACAAGTAAGAAAAGAGCTGGAGGCTTCACATGCAACGAATAAAGAGCTCGAAGAAAAATTGGCATCAAATAAAAATGAAATTACAACTATTCTCAGCCAGTGGGGCGAATGTAAAAAAGAATTGGCATCGTACGTTACTGAGGTTTCAATGATGAAACAGGATAACGAAAGAATGGTGAAGGAGCTCGCGGAATCACATAAAAAATTCCAAAACGAATCGTTGAACAACGAAGAAATGAGGAAGGAGCTGGATGCTTCGCGTACGACGAATAACGAGCTCGAAAAAAATTGGACCGAGTGTAAAATCGAAGTTGAAATTGTTGTGGCTGAACGAAATAACCTTAAAGAAGAATTAGCTGCGTACGTCAGTAAAACGCTCATGCTGGAGAAAGAAATCGATAAGATGGAAAAAGAACTAGGAAAATATGCTTCAGAAATGCAGAAACAAATTGACGCAAATTCGATACTGAGCAGAAAAGAGCTCGAGTCAAATGAATTGATAGAAAAATTACAAATAAAACTCACGAAAGAGCGTGAGCAGTTGGAAAATCTGGAATCTGCAAAAATGCTACTGAAGCAAGAATTATCATCGCATGCTCTTTCCAAGGCTGCCATGACCGAGGAAATTAGTGTGTTGCACAAAACGCTGGAGAGTTCGCGCAATGATAATGAAAATTTGCAAGAAACGCACGATAGAGAGTGCGCTAAATTCCTCCAACGAATCAAAGAACTCAACGAGCAGTCTGAGCGACATATGGAAGAGATAAAGTCTTTGCGAAATCAATTGGAAAGTATAGAGCTCGAAAGAGGACGCTTGATAGAAAAAATACAAGACACAAACAGTACTGTTGCTGTTTTGGAGAAGCGTTTAGTCATAGCAGAAAATTCGCGAAAGGAAATTGAACTCGACGATAAATTGAAGAAGGAAGCTTTGAACGTTGTTCAATCAAAATTAGAGCAACTTAGCAAAGAGAAAATTGAAACGGAGCTAAGAATGAAGGAAGTAATAGTGAATCTTCAAGAAGTTCGAACGAGCCAGGATCAAGTAATGGAAGCCCAGATAAATGCTCTCGAAGAGAAATCACGCCAGTTCGCAAATCTTGAAAAAGAAATGGAAGAGTTTAGAGCTGTATTAAACGAAAGAACGAGTAAGCTCGAAACTGCGGAATCAAAGACGAAAGACATTTTAATAGAGTTAGAAAAGTCAGAAGAACAAAGCAAGAAAAAATCAACGTTAATGGAAAAATTGGAATGCTCGTTGGAGGTAGAACGTCGGAAAGTCGGTGAAACGACGCAAAAGCTTGAGTCGTTGAACAAGAAGATGGCGGAAATTGAAAAAATATCAGAAGTTTTGAAGGTAGAGCTGAACTCGCTTTGGAATTCGGTGAGAGACACTTGTCCTGAATTGGCACGTTCGAAACATGTTCTCGGTGTCGAGGATAATGCCGAAAATTTCCTAGCGGCCTTCGTCGAGGACACGAAGGCTATACAGAAAGTGGTGTCCATCCTCAGTGAGGCTAACGAGACTCTCAAGGAACATGTGAGCTCTGAAAAGGAATCTGCAAAAACAATATGCGAGGAAGTGAAAAAACAAAAATCCGTGCTTGCCGAACGTTTGAAAAGTGTGGAAAATGAGCTTGAGCAACGTGATCGACACATATCTCTGTTGGCCCAACGAAACAAGGATTTACGAGAATTGTTGGTAAAAGTTGCCTCCGAGAAAGATAAAGTTGAAGATGAACTCGTGCACTCCATCACGAGATGGAAATTGCTAAGCATAGAAGCTGAAGGCTTCGTAACAACTGGCAGTTGGGACTGCGAAGAGCTCAAACAGTTGGTGAGCCAACGTAGCGCGATCGAGAATTCACTTATCAGTTTTAACGAACGTCACGTATGTAATTCAAAAAGCTTGCTCAAAGCTCTTCATCGAATATTATGCTCATTAGAGACAGACCTGCAAGATGCTCACGATGTTCCATTGCTTCCGGCCGAAGAAAAAATTTCGCCTGAAATGATATTGTCCGAGGAAATCCAACGGGACGAGCTAATGAAACAAGACCTCACGAGCCTTGTCGAAAAAATGAATGAATTCTCGGAGAGCCTCAAAACATACGATACCAAATTGAAATCTGGATTGCTAAAAGACGCCTCAGAAAATGAGAAACAGCTTCGGGCAGAATTGGAAAGAATATCGAAGGAGAAAAAGGAAATTAGAGATAAGCTCGATATCACGAGGGCCCGCAACGCAAAGATGGAAAAAAATATGGATGATTTGAGAAATGACAGTAAAAAAGTCAAGTCGGAATTAATTGGTGAACTCGAGAAACTACGTGCATTGACGGAAAAATTGGAAGAAGAAAAGTCAGAATTGTCGCAAAGAATCAACCAAAAAGCAGACGTTGAAACGCTCCACAACGAATATGGCCAGAAACTCGAGAAGATCAAACAGAAAATGGTAATCTTTACAAGGTTTATTTCCACATTTCTTAATGTAATATCAAATTCTCAAACAGTCATATAATTGGATTAGTTTTGATGGAAGAATAGATGGATCGTTATTGTTTAATTTTAAGGCGTCTTTGCCTTTTTTTATTCGTCCCTTAATTCAACGAGTTTTACTTTTTTACACAACTCTGAAAATGATGAGAATATAATTCCTTCCTGATTTTAATTTCAAGTATTGTTACACCATTTCAACGTTTTTCTTTTCTTACCACCCACGCCACGACCCATTGTATAATGTAAACTGATTTGGAATTTGTAGAAGGCAGCGTACAACGAGCAAATTGCGAAACTGAACCAAGAGCAAGAAAAAATTTTGAAAGAAAAAATGGACTCGTTAAAAATTCAGACGGAACAGCAGTGTCGAAAATACGCGGAGGATATAGCCAAATACAAAGCTCACATAAGTAATTTGAGCTCTCGTTACTGGGACGTGGGTGAAAAATTGCTCGCTGAGACGCAGGAGAAAAAAGAAGCACTACAACAAGTTCAGCGTTTGAAAGAACTGAAATATCATCAAGATGCAAGCACTGAGCTCAAAGAACAAGTTGTTCAAAGTCGTCAAAAAACTGCGAGGTAATTGTGTGTTATTAATTACTACGTAATTCGCTTACTGCGTCAAACCGGATTAATTCGTTAAAATTATATCGTTTATTTGCAGTTTGGACAGGCGAGAATTTACGATCGATCGATTGACTAGAGATCCCACGGTTCGAGCCGGCTACGGAGCCGTCGAAGTCATCGAAGAGGAAACTACCACGGTCTCAACACACAGGAGACACAGTGTCAAGAGTATTCAGGCAATGGGAAATGCTTTCCGAGCCGAGGACGAAGAAGGCGAAGTTTTTGACAGCGTTTATTTAGGTTTGTTGCAACTAATAATAACGACGTACAAGAAAAAATCAAAATCGTAATTTCACTTATTTGAATCTGTTACGAATTATCATTATTTCAAATTCAACGTTCAGTGCTTTGCTCGCTTTGTCACACTCCATTCGAGCTTTTCTCGTAAAATCTTTCAATTTTGAGATTCTTCGTTCTTTCTTTGAGATTAGAACTTTGAATTCGGAACATTTATCTATTAGCCGAAACCATTGTTTGTAACAGAAAACATAATATAAAACTTATGACTTATTTTAAGAAGATTTTTGAACAAATACTCAAAACCATTACCATGTCAATGATGAATAGTTCATTCAGTTGTCATTGCAGTCAGCGTTCCACGTTCGACACGTATTTTTGAAATATGCCCAAAATTAAAATAATCATGTTCTGTTGTATCGGAAAGATGAATTACTTAAATTTAACGTAATATCGTGGCGATTTCAGCGGACTTGAAGGAAGGTCGTTGCGCACCGACAGGACCGGACTTAGATCGTCTATCGGAGCTCCGAATGAGAAACTCGATGTGCAGGCCTCATTTGAAATCATCATACGCGGTTGAAACGCATTTACAACCAATTGCTCTGCATGAAGAAGATATTAAGGTAGGAGGCCAGATGATTAATCGTGTAATTCGTTCTTCATGTTTCCATATCTGACATTACCCTGTGTAGCATTGTTGACCCTAGACTTTTATCACAGGGTCGAAAACGACCCCAATTGTAATAGTAAAAAAATAATTTTTTACGATTTTTCGAAACTTTTATTCATTGTGGAGCTAGCAAATCTTCATCGAATGCGACTTTATCATACACTATTCTCATCGTTATCAAAAAACGAAAAGAATGGTGTATAACTAAACCTTATTATCGCATACGACGAACATTTTATACTAAAGAGAAAATTGGGGTCGTTTTTGCCCCCGTTGATGGGTTTACGGGGGTCTAGGGTTGATAAAGCTGTGGTATCCTCGGTGTAGTGGTTCCTCTGGTACAACGTCTATGTTGGATACCCTCATTTTGTGTTTTGTAGAACGGTGTAACTGGCGACGACGTGTTCAATGATAGCCTCAGTCAGAGTCTTCTTCCAGGACAAAAACCAAAAAAGAAAGATCGAACGCAGGTATAGTTTTAATCGACGAACAACTTTTTTCCAAACAATTTGCACGATGTACGAAATGTATTTTTGTTCTGGTTGTGTAACGTCAGTTTTGCATGTCTGTTTTGTTTTATTCATCGTCCGTAGACTTCATACAAGAGACCGGGTCCTCCAACGCCAAGCAAGAACGGTGGTAGACTCTCGTTGCAGGTGAGAACGCCTGTCCCCCTCCGCCTTGCGTCAGTTACGTGGTCGTAAAAGCGTTGAATATTTGTGTAAAATAATTTTAACTTGTTTCGAATAATTATAAAGTTTATCCACTTTTTTTTTTTTGCAGAGACGTTGCTAAATTAATTTACACAAGTATCGTAGAAGGAGCAATTTAAACTAGCACAATTTACAAATCTAAATTTGCGTTAAGGTGGGGTAGTCATTAGATCAAATATTGCTTGCATTAAAGCCTCCGCAATCAGGCGGAAACTCGGAATTCGTGAAAAAAAATTAGCTGGAAAACATTTTTTCAGAACTACACACAAATTTCCCTGTACGAAATGTTTTTTGGGTCTCGAAATCGAAACTCGACAGCAGATTTTCCAAAAGAAAAATCTTATAAGGTACGCATCGGTCGTCCCACTCGCTTCGGATTTTCGAAAGTGAAAATATTCGATACTGTTTGATCGATCGGAATAAAAAAAGTCTTGGCCCACGCAGGAAAATGGCAAAAATGGGCTAAGACTTTTTTTTATTCCGATCGG
>JABSMR010107725.1:0-12171 GCA_018902295.1 Dusona sp. PSUC_FEM 10030013 | reverse complement strand
ATATATATGTATTCGTGTCTCATCCCGAAGATTCGAAGCAGAGCACAGCGAAATAATCGAGATCGCGTGTTCCCGATTCTTGTTCCATTCTTATTTTTTTCCCCTCTTTTTTCTTCATTTTCCAACAATAGAGTGCGGTGCTTCATTCTAGAGTTCGATTAATATCTCGTTCTTCATATTTTCTCATAACGGCATCCAATCCATACACCCCGATATCTGTTAAAATACAATGTGCTCAAATTATCTACCCACGGACTAATTTTTCATGCACAAGTGCATAATGCTCTTCGTTGATTACACCGCTAGGTTTTTAATTTCCAATTATGCCGACTGTGGGAAAGAAAATACTGGAATCACCGATAACTATGAGCAATAAATCATGTACCGGGATAAATTAACATTCGCCAGATCCGTCGTAACCGACCTTCAATGTGATACACTGAAGTTTGAATTTGTGGAATTCAACAGAAATGTTTACTGTTATTTTTCAATTCGGTGATCCAAAATATTGTCCACGTTTTCTTTTAGATTTTTTGTGTTCGTTCCTAATAGAAGCCAAAAAAAATGGGGAACAATTTTCGTAGCCTCTACCTGTAACAAATTTTGATTGAAAGTAATTTAAAGAAAATGGTTGCATATCGATTCTGCACGCTTCAATATCCCGATTTTCTATTATATTCACATCCTGTGGCGTCACGATGCTCGGAAAATAGATTTTCGTAGCTGGACAGTGCTAATAAACTCGTGTCCGTTAGTGTCTCCATATAGTAACAGCTATTTCACCTCCGATAACCGAAGAGGCCGGAATCATGTCTCGCTTCGGGTCGCACTCTTCCCGGTTGTCTCGATTCTCAACCCGGCGAGTTCCTTTACGTACGATCTTGAAACACTCGTTCATCTCGGCTGCCCTCAGATTGTATATGTGTATATGCGTATATGTAGGTGTGTTTGGGTTTGTAAGAAATCGAGACGGGGATCTCAGGAGACTTGTAACGAACGGGATGTCCGGGACCGTAATTCGCAGGTGAAACCGTACAACCGTATAAAAAAGGTGCTTGCGAGCAAGGAAGCTTCGTCTTAACAGCAACGACGACAACGAAAGACGACGTGGTCGAGCATTTCGCTCGATATACACTAACCTCCTAGGGACTTTACAAGTAAAAACTACACAAGCGTAAGTTGACGCGAAAGTGTATACTCTCCTCACTCTCGTATACATTACAACTCCGCGTTGCCTTCTCAGACCCACCGTCTTTATATTGCAAGCTCGTAAACTTTTTTCCTCCATAGAGAGACCGCTTGAAAGAGAGCGAGACTGAAAAAAAAAAACTTGAAGAGTACCCCAGTTTCGTCTCGATCACTAAGAATTTCAGGACATTAACGAAAACCTGAAGAAAAAGAAACTTTTTCTTTTATATATGTAATAGCTGAATTTTATAAGAGGATGAGTACTTCAAGGAAGTTCTACGATCATCTTTTTGCTGGCTTCCCTGATGAGAGCTACGTGTTCCATGCCCGGGACTGGGGCACAGTTACTTTGTCCTGATCATTTAATCAATAATTTATCAAATTCCATAGAAATATGTCCATATATATTTTTGTCAATGCATGTCTACGTAAGCTTGGATACAGAAGTACGCAAGCTTATACGCGCATCTAACTGTAACTATAATCACCTACGAGCATGTAATCGTACGCGGTACCTTGTGGAGATAACGGCTTTTTCAATCCTCCAGCATTCGCAGTTGTATCGCGAGCCAACTATCGAACTCGGACGTAGATATTTTGGTAGAAGTAGAATGAGCCAATTATCGGTATTCGGTGAGCCGATTTTACGAGAGCCGATTGCGTTAACGTAATTGATTACGCACCGGTAATTGTCGGTAATTAGAGCACAGGTACAGTGGACCTGATCGAAGTGTGCGTACACACAAACATTCATAAAGAGAATATGGACAGAAACAAAGACAGAGAGGAGAGTATCGTTCTCTCGACACAGCTTTTGCAAGCCTCATAATAGAATATATAATCATAGGGTATGTACGTGCATCCGTGGATTTATATATATGTATAATGCACTTATATATATAGCAGCAATAGTATATACGCGTCTATTAAGTATGGCTAATATCGACGCCAATGCTATTAATCGAGTTCGGGTCGAGGGAGCCATTCACCTCCATCACTCGATCCAATAATCCTATCGGAATTTTCCCTCTTGCGTTTCTGACTGTATGGGTGGAGAAGCAGAATTAATTTTTCATTGCGTCAACGAGTCTTGTTCGAAAGAATTCCCTTTTTTATTCTCATATTTGACTTAATAAACTTTCAATTACTCGAGCCTGAATTATTCAATGAAATAAACTCAGTTTACCATACAGCGTATGGCTCAATGTTGTATAGCGACAAAGATATCCGAAGATATGTCTGATTCCTTATTTCTTACTAAATTGTATCACCTCAAAAGAGCTGTCAAATGGCGGACAACGTATCGATACTGTTTGCAATCAACATTAATTTTTCATTCGTTCTAAATATAACTCCTTTACTGTTTGCCGTGGAAGCCGGCGTGCCAAAAGCAGTCGAAATAAAGTTTTTTTTTTTTTTTTTTTACAATCACAGTCGTAGACGTCACATGAGTGCTTTTTATCACCTTTTCGAATGTATACGAGTATAATACAATAATGGAACAGCTTTTGTGTTTTTAACAGAACGCTTGCTTGACTCCAACTCTTGTTTCTACCGGTAATCGATATCACAACTGATTCCCGAACGTGATACTATTTTTATATTTTCAGTGTATTTAGAAAAAATATTATTTCCATACCACAGGACAGTAAAATAAAATTGCGGAAGTGTCATACGCGAGTGAGGCCATCAATACACGCAGCTGAACACTGACATGCAGAGCGAGCGCTGCAGTGTTATATGTTCGCACGCCCGGTTTATATCGATGCTCACTTGGAAAGCTTTACCGGTCGTGTTATCGATCACGTTTTGCCTCACTCTCGTGTCTATGTATATATGTATACGTGTCAGTGTACACGTGAGAGAATCGAGGTTCATCTGGAGTTGGTATATACAAACGTCCGCATTCGATGGGATCAGGAAAAGAGCGAACTAGAAGAGCGAACCACATAATACATTGTTACATTATACATTGTTACAATCGATCAAAGCATCATTGAAAGTATTCGCGGAGAGTTAATTACAGTTCTTTTAAGGGAAAACATTTATAAGTTCTAAAAACTGTGATCAGACATTGACAGACACTTATAAGCAGTGACACAATGGACCTAGCAGCCAAACGCCACA
Source organism: Dusona sp. PSUC_FEM 10030013 (assembly GCA_018902295.1). Classification (NCBI taxonomy): domain Eukaryota; kingdom Metazoa; phylum Arthropoda; class Insecta; order Hymenoptera; family Ichneumonidae; genus Dusona; species Dusona sp. PSUC_FEM 10030013. The sequence continues at coordinate 8,856 of JABSMR010107725.1, read as the reverse complement.
TTTTTTCCACAAGGACCTTCAGATGCTATAAGGCAACATGTGAACGCCATACACCAGCCGATCCGGGATATCAATAAGTTATTGAACTGCAATTACCATTTATTAGAACTGTTATGTACCGTAGTACTCGTCGATTATATGATTGGTGATAGAATCTACACAATAACAGTATCAACGACGTTTACACAACGAGAATGCACAGACATTGTAGACATTGATATGGAACCGACCGATACAGACAGAATGGACGTGGCAGAACCGTGTCGCGATTATATCAAAAGCGACACCGATGACCGGGTCGTTTGCCGATATTATTGTGCACCATGCACTGTTATAGTGAGATACCTTGAGTTTAACCCCACAAGAATTACAGGCAATCGTCTGTTGATACTCCGCTAATGGTGTGAGATTCCATTGCAAGGGTCTCTCATCGTCTACCCTATTAGCCGTGTAAGTGCGCGCTGAATCGATCTCTGTGATAGTTACACGTCGGTTCTCATGTTCTTGCCCGAGCTCTCTGAGCTGAACAGTGAAATGGTAACCCGGAACTATGGCGTGCACCATGCACACTGTACACGCAGTTCTAGTGTAATGGAACTACGGTAGAGCTGCAATTGGGAAGCGGGTAAATTCTTAGTTCTATATGTATATATATCTAGTAGATATGTATATATTATGTACTGCACGTTGAATATATCATGAAATTATAATAAAATTATGCGCTCACTTCGCATTTGAATAACAGTTACACAATAGACCTCATGAGTCTCGTAAAATACCACAAAATGCTTACCTCGTATCAATTGCATATTCAATGACAACACCAATTAATCCACTACATTTTCATTCCCTTCGTTAACATATCTGCAGCCTCCTGCCCTTGTGTATACCTGAAAAGTCTCGAGGCATGTAAATTTTTATACCCCAATTGACCTAGTTTGCCGTCTTTCGCTAAGCAAGCAGAACCTACCTCGGTTGCCCGTAGATGCGGTGAAGGGTAGTTTGCGAGGGTGTGAAATTCTAGAGGATCCAACGCTCGTAAAATTCAATGAGACGATCTCGTGGTACTCCACGGAAAAACGCTAGTGAAAACGGTATAGACTCATGGACTGTGTTTTAGCCGTAGTCCAAGAGAGCCAATGGGTTACCGGGAAAAATCATTCGGGGTCATACCCTCTCTGTTGCAACTCGGTTTTATCAGGTATAAGAGTAATACGGCTTCTATGGTATATTTTAGATGCGACGAGATAGCAATCTCGCCCTCCTGTATGCCGGTCACAGTTCCTGCTGACTGTATTGCCAAACGGTTGTATTGGCAAACTTCTCTCAATGCTTACCGATGTGGTATCTCGTGATCTTCGCAATGTGGTTTGCTACAACTCCTGTTGGATTGGATGGTAATGCCAGGGGGTAAATACCACCTACTTATCGTTCGCGCTTCCTATCTCGGGCTTGCATTGCTGCAATTCAACTAGGTTTGATATCCAGCCACTGGTGTGTTAGTGCTGCTTCTTCCCCTTGTGGGTCTGTGTGCGAATGTGTCAATGGGTCATACCAATATGGAAGTTACTGTTTCTCAGGGTTGATAACGCTGTTCGAGTTCTTGGATACTATTGGCAAGACTTTAGAGTTACCAAAATGGAAGCCAATCTTCCTTGAATTGACCCGCGGTGAATGAATTTTACCAAGTTGCGAAATCAAATTGAAGCTACGATGAACCAAAGGTTTACTGCTTAATAACGGTGTTCCGTAATGATTGCTTCTTGGCGAACTCAGATATCTGGGATCATCATAAACTTCTCATATACTTGGCTCACTTCAACAGGATTGATATCCTCGTTTCAAATTACAAACCGTATCATCGATGAATACTGGTTTCATAAGATTTTGTGACTGAGTACAAGTTCACGTTTTGATTTTCCAACTTTAGAACTAACCAAAATGAGTGCATATAGTTGAATGTACTTGTTGCAATATTAAAAGAAATATTGCTTTGAATACTCTTGACTCACGTGACATACAACCAGAGCATTAGACGCACGGCATTGAGGAATTGATACATCTTGATGAAATACTCGCGGTACACATCAAATACAACTAGTGGGTTCATACTCTGCTTCGTCATTGTGTACACCTGTGAGGCTGCCATTTCCAGCCCTCAAACAGCAACGGTCGCTGGCGGCGATTGCTATTACTGGCCGGGACGCAGGTTGCCTTTCTGGAAAACGCTATACTAGCGAGACGTATAGACCAAAGGAGATGGAGAGAGTCCGAAACCTCTTGTCGATTTAATGCATCAGTGGCAAATGGCGATCCTCGATCGTTTGCTGGGTGCACTGTACCGTACATATCTAACCAGCGCAGAGGTAGAGAACACCGTTGCACCTAATTACTGAGCGACCTACATATCATCTAACTGGACCAATTACTGCCGTACATGACTCGGACTCCAATTCACTCGTCCTTTTTAACGTTTGCTCGAAACTGTTATGATTGATGCCTCAATGCAGCAGTATTCTGAATCATCCTGCAACGTTTCATAAGCGTTCCACACTTTCGTTCAAAAATTTAGTAGATCATGAAATCGGCCATTCTCTAAAATTGTAATGAATCTCGCCATCTCGGCGAGATTTTCCGAAACTTTTTCCCAGAGTGTCACCGAGACTGCTCTACATTTTTCGAAACTTTTCCCGAGAGTCTCACCAAGAGTCCTTCCGAGATCTTTCAAAATTCTTTCTAAGAGTTTCGGCAAGACTTTCTGAATTACATGTTTTAAATAAATGATATATGGGAAAAATTCCTTATTTATCAAAGGTGAAAAAGAGAACCATTATCGGAACAAGGTCGTCTGTAGGCCAAAGATGGAATGAGAATAGTTTTGCATTTCAACTCCCCTCTGTGGCCAGCAGGTGTTGCTTGACCTGAACGTACATTCGCGACTGCAGACATAATGCCTGATTTCTACATAATCCGGTTGATATTTATAAGTTATCATTATTTCTTTTTCTATTGCATTGCTGACTTGGCTGCACTATCGACGACATTTCAACAAATAATTTGTCTTTAAAACTCAATAACGGTTTTCTTTTTTAACTTCGATGAATGATGAGTTTTGTTATCAACTGTTATCAGCTTTCGAATTCTTTTTTTCTATACATGATTAATTTTAAGAAATTGAATTCAGAAAGTCTCGGCGAGACTGTTGATTTCGAAAAATCTTGGAAAGAGTCTCGGAACTCTTCCCTCTCTTCTCTTCTCGCTTCTTCTCTCCCTTCTCTTCTTCTTCCCTCTTTTATTGGGTCTTGGGTCTTGGAGAGTCAGGTTGGGACTCTCGGAAAAAAGTTTCAGGAAGTCTCGGAAACAGTCTCAGCGAAACTCTGGGAAAGAATTAAAAAAAGTCTCGGAAACGTGAATTAGCGAGATTTTCGCGGAGACTATTTGTTTTCTTTTTGCACAGGTAGAGATCATTCGTTTGAGTTCATTTCACATTCAGAGTGGTGAAACTTGTTCTTCCTCGCTATTTTTTATTTGCACGCGTAACTGGGTCGGCGGTCGCTAGAACACGATACTTGATGTAGATGGTAAAACAGTTTGTAAGCTCTCGTAAAGAATAACGCAAAGTATAGTAGCTTGGATCTCTTCACAAATATTATAGAACTCTTGCAGCTAGCTTGACCATATATCAAGCCAGTTAGACATTACTTCGTGTACTGAAGGACTAACCACGTTCACGATTCCCCATTCTACGGGTAGATTGAGCTTGACAACGATCAGATATAAATTCTCGGTATTCTTTCGTACTAACTGTTTAACTTTAGAACAAGAAAAGGTCTGTGCTGCCGAGTACATTGTTGTCGGTTAGCGTTATTGTGGACAATGATGAATGCAGAATAAAATGAAAAATCGGTGAGTTCCCATAGCATTACGAGAGGCAATATCATTCAAGTTCCTCATTGAGCTCGATTCACTTGCTGTCTCAGTGAATTATCTCACTCGGTTTACTCTTAGTCTAGCCTGAACGGTTATGCACGTCCCTTCTACCCCTTCTCGTCGTATAGCAGACGTTCACCAGAGATCTTTGCCTCCGTCTCTTCTTTTGGTTCCGCCGGGCAGTGAGTAATAAGCGCTTATCTTCACATTATAGTAAGAGGATCGTTAACGCTTAGACGTTCGCTAGTCGGAACCTTCTCCAACGAATAAGAGCCAGAAAAAGTATCGAGTACCTCACTAAGCCTATCCTTCGACGCCCAGCACGTAGGCGTGAGAACAGTCAACTGTAAGGGCGTCCAATGGATTGTATATAGATAGAGTCTGTATGGCCTTGCACGCACTGCACTCACATTCCTAGACTTTCTGGAGCCAAGAAGGCGATGCGATCTTCCTCCCTTTTCAATATTGAACAGAGCAAAAGTAGATTATGAAATTGCATACTTCGCAAGTCTTGAGAATTTTTTTCCGACGGTCGATCGTACACTTAATTGAAAACTCTTATTATACAGATTTGATCACCATTTGTAAATGCTATAAAGGTATTATCTGGAACGAAATAATATTACGGTATAACTTTTATAAACTCACGAACAATTTTCGACAGTTTTTACGTAATAAACTATTTTTGTTTGGATCAATCCCATTATATTCCCTGTAACCTTTTTATTTATGGAATCATATAATATCACTTAGGAGATTTTAATACAACCAGTTGAATTAATGTCTTTTCTGAAGTCAGATTAACCTCCAACATGCTTTAGGCGTACGCACTCGATATTTAAGAATTAATGCTTAAAGCGATAGATTATACTGCCACCTCAGAGCTCCATTGAAAGTTTGTTGTCGATTCATCCACTCTTGGGACATTCAAAACAGTCGAAAACATCATCAACTTTAACGATATTTAAATCGTCTCCGTCTATTGCTCATATGAACGTGATATTAAATGTCAAACTAGTGGATAATCGTGTCCCGTAACTTTCTATTAACATTCTAATGCTAAGTTCTTCTTGCGCAATGACTTCCGTCTAGGATGCCGATCCATAAGCCGCATGCATAAAAAACATAACATCTTGTCGAAATCACGTGCACTCTAATAATAACGCTGGCGGGAGCCGCGGTGAATATTACAACGGTTTGGCAAATTATGGCTATTTGAAATATGTCAGAAACGTACTAAGATCTCCCAATAATAATAAAAATACGATTATAATCTTAGATCATCCAGAAACGTGAAAGACAAAGAGAAAAGCAGGTGCAACAAAATCCAGTGGTATTTTTTTGCGTCTCGTTTATGCACATCCGGTCTGGACATTCTCTCATTCGCTTCTCTGGTATATAAACCAGGGGCTATCGGTTTTCACTGACTGGCTTATAATACCGAGAGCATGGCTATAATAATCGGGTTAACCCAGTTGCCACCCTCGAGCTGAGCGACACACACACGATTCCGAAGCCCCCACGAGTTTGTACAAAAAGACCAAAAGAGCCTTGAGCACCAGCTTCGGAAGCGTTTCTGAACTAATATGAAAAAATAATGAATGAACATAAAATTAGGGTTAAGCCGCAATGTAAGATGAATACGGTCAAAAGTATAATAGATGAAATTTAAACCTTTGTAAATGAGGACATTTTAGGGGTGCTATTGGGATACAAATTTGTTCTCCAAATAATGATTTTCGGGACTCTGTAATGTGTAAATATTTTTCACGGTGGGAATCTTGAACGTTGCCTAGAATTGATCGTATGCATAAAGCTTCTCATCGCTGTTAACACCAATTGCATATGAAAGAATTCGTTGAAATCTTTTTAAATTCTATACCAAAAGCGAGGCTTTGTGTATTATACACCCATTCCATTTTTCAATTCCCTTGTTTCGGAAAAAATCATCAACGACTTGCCAGATATATAGAAGGTTCAAAGAAGCGCACAACAAGCCACAAAAGTCCCATAGGAGCGCGCGTCAACTCCGTTAACTACGATTAGAGGCGCGTTTACAACTCTCGCGCACTCTCGACTGGCTCCACTCATGGGAAGACAAAGAAAAAGGAGCTTGAGTGAATACGGTATAGAGGAATAGCACACAGCAATGCGGTAGAGAATTACGAGGGAATATAGTACAAGAGAACAGGTTGACGGAGAGAAAGAGAAAAAGAGAGAGGGAGAGAAGATGAAAAAGGAGAATAAAGACGGTCGAGAGAGGGTCGGAAGTGTATTTTAAGAATCTCATTAAAAGAGCTGGAGCGTTTGCGCTCGCGTGCTCCTGCCCCGCTCGTTGGAGTTTCTCGCGTCAAACGACTGTAATAACGGTAGGACAGACAGATGGACGACCAGGCTAGGAGAGAGTCGTGGAAGTCGCGTAATTCGTAATACGATGCAGCGGAATGGAGACGACAGAAGAGCATTGAAGAATTCAGAAGAACAGATCCATACAGATCGGAATGTTGGGAGGCGGGTAGACAGAGCCAGATGGAAATTAAAAAATTAGGAAAAAGTCGAAAAAGAAAAGGTCATTATCGCAAAGGAGTAAGGGACAGAAAGAGAGAGAAAAAAAACTACCATGGAGTTATAGAAAGAGGGTTTTTGAAGTTTAGTAACTCGATTTTCCTACGTGAGAGGAGAACCCACGGAACAAGAGTTCAATATAAAATTAAATAAACATATTTTGACGTAGGACAACAGCATGGCTGAAAATGAATGCGGTTGTGAAACTCGGCTCCACGGTGGCTGTATAATTTGACTCTAACTACAAAGGACCGTTAACTCTTCACCTTGTTCTTCGTGAAATTTATGCCTTGCAGTGCGTCCTTATACCTTTCATTTTTTTTTCTTCCTTCTCATTTCTCATTTTGTCGCACTTCGCAGTCAGCTCCGCTCTTTGTAATCACTTCGAAGAAAGCCCTCCACTTCAGTGCATCGCCTGCAAATCAAAGTAGACGACATATAGATAGAGCGGTCGATCGTAACTAGTACCAGCTCTACTATCTGGTGTACTAAGTTTCATTTCACGTTCGAAAACTGACTATGTCGTCAAAGGCACCTAATTTACAATTCGATGACTCCGGTTCTACTATTTCAACGTTTGACTCTTTGGTGCATGTGCTTGCACAAAAGCCGTCAACAGTTATTTCGACTCGCGTGAACAATTGTATACAGCATTTGTGTTAGAACTTTTAGAAGTGTGATAGAATAAATGTTGAAACAAAATAATGTTTTTCCCATGTACAATTTAAATGGAATTGGTAATGTGTTCAAGAACTTGAAACAAACATAAACACAATCGCCGAGAAGCAAGGAACTCGCATCATATTATCTTCAATGAATCTCCACAACTGTGAAATGTATTTTATGGATGAAGATACCGTTTAGAAAACCACCGTTTTGCCAATGCCATGCATAACCTTATAGTGATTTTAACAATTATCGTCGAATTTCTTTACTCGTTTCCTCACATTTACGGCCAATAACATGAAAAAAAATAACCAAGAATGCTATCACTTCACCAAATAAAAGCATTACGGTCAACGTGGCGCGCCCTTCATTGAAATTGACTAGAGCATTCACGTCCGCCGAGATAGGACATAGAACGCGCAACGGACGTATCGTACCGTGAGATCCGCAATGCATCGAGATTACAGCGGCGTTCGTGCGAACTTTTCGTATAAAAGGTTTTTGAAAAGCCCGTATTCTCGCTCGGTCCTTTTTTCTATTACATATATTCCAGCATACACGTGGGCACACATACTGAACTTGGAATCACGCCGATGGATTTTTGCCGCACCGATACTTTCATCGTCACTTTACTACGCGCACACTAAACAGTGGTAGGAGCATTTGTTGGAAGTTCGTAAAAATACACCAGTACGTCTTTTCGCTAGAAAGCTTTAGCCTTCTCCGTCATTATCCACTCTGAGTGAATTCGAATCCGTACAGTTCAGAACCGTTGAGGCATATGCGCAAAAACCCAGCGAATCTGAGGAAGGCCTTGAAAATCAATATTTCCGTTTTCTACGGGTTTCCAGTCATAATTTTACGACACTTTGAGCCAACGTGGAACAATTTGTTTTGCTCCCCCAAAACACTTTCTACCCCTAAGTTCTTCTCTGCAATCATTCTTCTGCTGTATCCACACAAAATCGACTTCAAAACCACTTGCCGACTACCATCGCAGTGAAAACAGTAAACATTCAAAGATTGCAACCCTTGATAGACCGAACGCATCAACTCATTGATCTGGTCTTATTTATACGTGATCTGAAAAAAAAACGATTGGAAAGCATGTACCACCCAAAAAAAGTCTGTATATATGTAGATGCCACAATAAAGGAGAGCCTGTCAACGGTGTCGAAGGAATTGAGCTGGGGGCATATAAAGAAAAAATGAAAATGAAAAAAAAAACGAGAGAGAAAATCAAGTTGACTCTCGCACACGTTTCACGCCCGATGAGCTCCCAGGAATTCGCTCCCTTATTTTTTTTCAATCTCGAGGGTTGATGAACCGTGCGTTGAGCTTGTCTTCTGGTACAAAAGACTGGCGCGTGTTACTTCTACGGTGTACACATCGATATGCCGCTTGTGATATGGTCCGTTGTAAGACGGGAGAATATTAAGGCACGTTCAAGCCAACTGTAATCTAGTTTCGTGGCAGAGAACGCTTTCAGCGTGTATGAAAGGTAGAAAAAGTAAATAAGTTTTATGAGGCCATAAACAGAACGTTTCTAATGGCCCTAAATTTTGACTGCACGAAATATCCAAGTTTGTGAATATATAATAATAACTGTTTCGTACTAAACTTCTTTCGCGATTCTAACTTGAATTTCCGATAAGGTCGTAAATCTTACCGCACTTTGGGTGACGAAGGAGTTTA
>JABSMR010107614.1:0-12176 GCA_018902295.1 Dusona sp. PSUC_FEM 10030013 | reverse complement strand
TTTTCATTTAAAAATGAACATTAACAAGTTTTATCGGGACTCAACAACCTTAAGGAGCAAAAAATGATCAATCATTATAAAATTTTATACTTTTTATATTTAATTGACATCTACATTTCTCTAGTCGGTGGGCTAAATAGAATTTTGAGAAAAGCGACGATTCGGAAAACTCAATTTATCTTCGCTTATACAATAAAAATTGTGTGAAATAAAGTTTTTATCAATATTTTTTATTCGTATAGAATGATTGGCAATAACGTTAGAGAATAAGCCTTAGCTTGGGTCGATTGATCAAATAATTTTTTCCTATCTTTCCTGCCAAATTGGAAACAATCACATAAATAATATTTCGAGAAAACACGATCTAAAGTTTGTAGTTTTGAACTGCTCTCGGTTCTGTAACTTCCGAAATATGCCCGAATGGTCCACAAAGTTGTTAAAATTGTACTTCTCAAAAGTTGACCGATCGATTAAAGCAAAAAAGAACGATTTCTTTGACACTCTAAGTCGAGAGACTGCCTTAAAGTTATGCAAATCCATGTCATCTTCTTTGAGTTTATTGTACAAATTTGCAAACAAAATGAACGTGAAAAACGTATTGATAATTTTTCAAACGACGAAATAAACAAAATGAATACAGGAATATTATTTGCGCTTGAACGATGTAAACTTCCCTATCGTTCCAATGAGTCAGTGGTCGACAAAGCTTATTGAAAACTTGTCTCAGGAAAATAATACAATTACTTACAGGTGGCCCTGCGGTCGTTCCTCCCGCGGCTTCGGCTCCCACGGGAATGGGGCTCGATCTTCTCGGTGGTGGACTCGAAGGAATTCTTGGTGGCCCAGATACCGCGAGCACAGCCCCTCCCGTCGTTTCACAAAGTACCACTGGTCTTTTGGGCGATATATTCGGTTTCAGTTCAGGACCTACTACCTACATACCAGCGAAAGTAAATTGGCTTCCTGCCGAAAAGGGCAAAGGATTTGATATCTGGGGAACATTCTCACGAAAGTAAGAGCAAATTTTTTTGTGATGGATTACAGATTTTTTCAAGTCAGATTCGTCTCATTACGATTTCAAAACATTGAGAAATATGAAGAACTTGAAGAAAAATCTGTGATTAAAAAAAGTTGTGCTTTATTAAGGTAGTTCTGTAGTTTCTTTCGAATCTTAAGGAACAATAAAAATTTTATAATGAATCAATTGCTAAATTCGGGACTGGTTCCCATGATGAAAAATGATCATGGACGCTATACGGATCTTAGGATTTTTAAATATAAACACTTGCGTTTGCAGTACTATTGTGGGATAGTTTTAAAAAAATAGCACGAGTCGACTATGTAGTTTCGAAGATATCGACTCACAAAAAATATCAATTTCGTTCGACATGAAACAAATTGGTAATAGAGTACAGCAGTAAAGCCCAAGAATTTGAATCGTATTTTTGCCTGAGATTTAGTATTTCGAGAAGGAGTTAAAGTAAATTGATTTTCCTAACGAATTAAATTGATTTGATTGCTTCTATTATTTGCTCTTTGCATGAAATGCATAAGCAGGTAATAAATAGTATGGAGGTTTGACAGGGCTTCTGCACAGAGTGTACACAAGCCCTGTTAAAAGTTTCAATCTGACACCATCATATATACGAAAACTTTCTTACTCAAAACTTACAAACCTTAAAATAATTCATTTAATTAATTTTTTCTGCCCCATCGAACAAAGGAACGGCCAAATAAGCATGGACATGACTTTCACGAATAAGGCAATGCAGCCCATGGGCGATTTCGCTATTCAATTGAACAAAAACAGTTTTGGCCTGACGACAGCAACTCCTCTTCAAGTTGCTGCTCCTCTTGCCCCAGGGGCTAGTATCGAAGTCAGCGTTATTCTATCGACAGCTGGAGCGGTACAACGTATGGACCCTCTAAACAATCTCCAAGTAGCCATCAAGAACAACATCGACGTCTTTTATTTCGCCTGTATAGTCCCGATGAACGTATACTTCACCGACGACGGACAACTCGACAAGAGAGTCTTCCTGTCAACGTGGAAAGACATTCCAGCCCAAAATGAAGTAAGGAAAAATAACAGAATTTTGTGCGGGAGTATTGCGATGCAGCGAATATTCTTGTTTTTGATTTTGAAATTTCCTAACTTTTAAAATTGCTACTAATTTGTGGCATATTGCATAATTTTGATACATACTAACTACACCGGCTCCGTGAGACCCGGCCAACTTCCATAGTCGGTAATTTAGAGTTGTTTTTTTCAACTTGAAGATTCTCAACACATCTGCTCAGGCAAATTCTTTGCTTGCTCCATATTTTCCTGAAAACAAACGGCTTGAGCTCATAAAAAACTGTTAGATGGCAATTACGAGCTTTCCACTTTTGTTTCGGATCTCTCAGACCCAAGGGTACTGACTCTTCGGGTTGAGAAAATATTGTAAAAGATTGTTGCTGCATTTAAACCATGAAAATTTCAATATATTTGATAATTTGTTATGAAATATTTTGTGGATTTATGTCCGAGGCTGTGTATACTAAAAATCTTAATATTTCAAGGTTCAATACACGCTGAATGGAGTGATGCTGACGGCTGATCAAGTCGTGCAAAAAATGCAGCAAAACAATGTATTCACAATCGCAAAGAGAAACGTTGAAGGACAAGATATGCTTTATCAATCACTGAAACTTACGAATCAGGTTTGGGTTCTGAACGAGCTAAAGATTCAACCAGGAAATCCCGATGTTACCGTAAGATGCTTCTTTAGCTTTATTCCTTTTTTTTAAATTATTATCAAATTCATTTTCATAATTGTTCGGAAATAATTGCCTTTATTTTTAATATAAAAATTGCACAAAATAGAAAAATATATTCCGTCTTTAAATATTTCAGCTCTCACTCAAATCGCGCTCTGTCGAAGTTGCACCCGGAGTATTCCAAGCCTACAATGCTATTCTACACTCTTGAATCGATAATACTGTGGGAGTTCGTTATATATGTACGAAGGAAATTACGTTTTTCTGCGATGGCGGTAACATGTCAAATACGAAAAATATACGGGCACCGTCGATCAGCGAGGAGAACAAATCTGAAGGATTCGTTGTGCTTAAATTATATTCTGTTACGTGATTCCCGGATTCTTGGTGATTCCAATTTTGACTTATTAAAGTGTAACATATATATGTGCTAAAATGAAATAAAACAAAGCACCAACCAAAAAAGTCAATTTATTTCTTTTTCTACTTTCTACGCACCACCTCAGCTTATCCTTGTCTCTACTAAATCCCAAAATCTTGTTGTAACTTAGTCAAAGAGAAAAAAATTTAAATATTCGAAAAATTGAACATTATTGGTGCGAAAATTACTAAATAAATAGGCCAAATTTCTTATTTCTTATTATTTTCTTATTATTATTTCTTTATTATTTTTATTGCGATAGAAAATATTTCTTCCCGAGGCCACAACTAGTTTTGATACATTCCCAGCAAACACAGCGTGGATCATTTTCGTAACTTTGATGTAAAAGTTACTAGTTTATGTAAATTTTACATAAAAGTTGCGAAAATAATCCCAATGTGTTTGCTGGGTTTTTTAAATATTTTTTTCCTATTTTTATTTTTTAAATTCCATTCAAATTTTAAAAAATTGAAGTGCCTCGACTGATTCATCATCGATCACCTTAATCATACTTTTGCGGATAATAATTTTATTTTCACCACCCCTGCACCGAAAGTTCAACTTTCGGTGATGAAAAATAATATACGCTCCACGGGAGTGAAATTAGACTACCTCAAACCGCGTGCTTATGACCCTCGCCTTCGGCTCGGGTGACAATTCTACCCGCGGTTTAAAGTAGTCTACTTTCCCTCCCTAGGTGCGTAAACTACTATTTCGATTTGTAGTTTTGAATTTCTCGATCATGATAAATGCCACGTGGATACGATCGCTAGCAATGTTATTAATGGATCGAAGAAATAGAAGAAAAACAACAACAAACGTTTATTTTAAAAAATTGTATTGCGATACGATTTATTCATGATTACATTTATTACACATACGACTAGTTATACAAGAATATAGAATAGAAATAACAGATTCTACCCATTTAATGTACAATGTGTAACTTATTTCATAATCAAATTTATCAATGTACAATTATTCGAGAGGGATTATACTATTATAAGTGAAATAATAATTAACAGACATTTTTATTGCGTTCCATAATGAATATTCTATGCTCAGGAATGACCTAATGAATGAACGTGGTTTCAGGATATGTTATTGAACATGATTCGCAACTATTTCGGGGAACCTGGAGACGTTGAAATTCACTTTTACACAATTATCTAGGACAATAGTGACTTCGGATTTGATACCAATTTTTTTGAGCTTTGAGAGTCTACGAACTCTGGTTTTTATAATTTTCGAAAAAATATATATATTTTTACGTGTGTGTACACAAATATTTACTCCACTAGTAAATCACATTTTACATGAATAAAAAATTAAACCGTAACTACAGTTGAGAAATTATAGTTAAAGCTCTTCCAGATTTCAAAAATTCGAAATTGTGCAGCAATTTCTTGTTGTGAACAACAAAGACTTTTCTGTGTGACAAAGAAATATATATAAATATGTCAATAAACGACTGGATCACCGGTGGATGTGTGTGGAAAGGGTTTAAAAGAATTGTGCTCGATGTTGGGATCGCTGCATAACATTTGCATATTTGTTGTGGAAGAATTTGCAACGTCGATTTGTTGATTATCAGCGATATTGTAAAGAAAATGGCCCATCGAGGGTTGGCTAGTGGCTGTGATAGGTACGCTAGTTTCTGCGGAAATTGCATTGTTAGTGGCTAATTGTAAAGCTTTCGGCGATACAAAGTCATCAGTGGTGAAAACCGCTCGATTTATTGGATAAATACCTGTGATGCGAAAGCCGGTGAAAGCTTTTAAGGGGTCAGCAACCGAGGTATAAGCTTTGTCAAAAATTTCGGCCAATTCGTACTGAGTGATGTTTTTCAAGGATTGGCTCGTCATGAAAAAATCGCATTCTTTTTTGAAAGCTTTCTTAAGCGGACCGTAAAAAGCAACGTTCAAAGGCTGCAACCGATGTGACGTGTGAGGTGGTACAGGAAGCAATATTATACCGTGTTTGTTACAAAAGTCAAGAATTTTAAGGGACACGTGACTCAAGTGATTGTCCAAAATGAGTACACAAGGATGTTCCTTAGTGGGCTTAGCGTGTTCCTTGAAATGCACTAACCAAATTAAAAATAACGTCGAATTTATACAGCCGTCTTTGACGCATTGATAAATCGCGTCTGTAGGACCTTTCTGTGACAATTGTTGGGCCATACGTTGACGTGGAAATATAAACATCGGTGGAACGTATATCCCCGCTGCGTTCATCCCGAGCACAACCGTCACGTTTTTTCCACGATCCCCACCGCCTCCTTTCGCCTTTGGCCTTTCTATGTGAGTACCTGGAATACCCAGCGTACCAGCTTCAAGTACCGTCGTTATAACCGTCTCGTCGACCGCAAAAATTTTCGACGCTTGAAAATAATGCTCTCTCATAACGTTTTCCAATTTCTCAAAAAATAACGATACATGCAGATAATTGAATGCTGCAATTTTTGCTGTTGATGTCGTAGGTTCTGGCTTGCGGGTTCTCACTGTTGGATTTCTCTTCAAAAAACCGTCCAACCAATCCCGACCTGCACATTTTTTCTCTTTGTTAAAATTGTTCATAATACTCTGCCTTTCCGCAAACTCATACGCCAAATATCGTATTTGCTGACAATTTAAACCGTAAAACAATTCTCCGAGCATCTCTATCGAACCAACCATCATTTTTTCTTGAGCCGGACTCAGCACAGCTTTCCGACCCATCGATGGGCCCGACGCCACCGTCTCTGAATCCATCTTCATTCGCCTTTGAAGCGTCGCAAATGGTATACCATATTTCTTTGACGCTACACGTATCGAACATTTTGCTTCGATGATTGATTTTCTCGCATTCTCCAAATCTTCCTTCGTCCATCTTCCCTTGTTGGTTGTTCTTTCTCGATGACGAGGCATCTGTTTTAATTTCATTTAATTGAATGCTTTTGAAGTTTACATTGTTGGAATGCAACAAAAGTACTTTTAAACCTTAAAGTATACACTTCTCTGGAATAGTATAAAGACTACACAGGGTCCGGACGATCCCGGAGTCTTTAAACTGTTACAAAGTTTAAAGTAATAAATATTAGGATTTGAACAAATTTGTGTATCATTTCTAAGTATTTCTTAGAATTAGTTAGTAAGCAGAGATCACGGAGAAATTTTTATACCGTCTGTGCTTTTACCAAATTTCATAATACTTTGGATAAGTAACTGAGAAATAAGTGCAAGGAACGCACTGCTGACTGGTATTTCTAGTCCAGAAAATCAACAGCAAGGAAGAAACGATTGAACACCAAACAAACTTTGGGCCAGAAACCTACAAAAGGATTCAAATGCCTAATATTTCGTCATTGCCAATTGCCCATTTCCCCTTTCATTTCTGCAAGTGTTATTTACAAAAATAACTATTGATTTTATCATCCAATAAATTTTTGCAGAAATGCAATTATTTTTCATCGATTCATTCTTGTAACAAAATAATTTTCGATTCAATAAAAGTTTGTGCCTTTCAATAATAATAGTTTTGAAGTGCTTCAAATTTCTAAATAAATATTTGAAAATAACACTAAGAATTAATCAAATGAAAAATCAACGAAATTTCCTGTACAAAATATTAGAATAAAACATTTCATGAATCAATAAATCGATGAATGAATAATCCTTTTTGCACCAAAAACTATTGGCTAATAAAATCGATGCTTGTTCTTGTTAATGACATGTACTGAAATGTGTGAAAAGTTATGCCAGTGGCACTGCCAAAAATTTAGGTAATGAAATCATTTTTTTTTATACATTTCGGTAGTACGGTTTTTGCAGTCGCTTCTCAGTTTCTAAACAAAACGAACACTTATCCAAAGTACTCTCATATTGGAAAGCAGTTCTCGACGATTCCAAAGTTTCACTGAAGTCTCCGCTTAAGAAAATGTTACTACCAAACAAAATATATTAACATATTAGTGGGAAATCATGAATTTTGAAAAGATCAAACTTTACCTGTATTTCTTTGGCTGAGAAACAAAAGTAGGACCAAAAAAAAAGGAAATTGGTTGCATTTTGATGCAAACTTGACTTGTATCAAATTACAGCGATAACTTTATGCTCTAGAATTGACGGAATTCAGTGGCTTTTGAAAAGACTAATTTGAGAAATAATTGAGAATTTTTTCATGAAATACATTTATGAATGTATATTTAGAAAAAAATTGTTTATCATAGAATTTCAACTAAATTAGCCAAATCGAACATAAACACTAACCTTGATGTATTGTCGTTAGTCTTCATGAAACTGAAAAACCGTCCTCCTGTGCTCTCTGCTAAATCCCCATAATATTCGGATTAATGCAGTAAGGGATTAATACACAAACTTTGTTGTAAAGGTGATAAAATGAAAGAAAAACAAGACATTAATTGAGTGGAGTTAGCCACTGACGCTACTGACCGCCATTGCCCCGTTACGGACTTGCCACTGACACAATAAAATGTTGAGAGTTCGTATGGTACAAATGTCACGAAAGTGTTACAAAGCTTTACCGGTAAATCGAGTGGGTAGATGGCGCGGATAGTTAGCAAAAGAAGCAGAATACCAGCAGTTGGAAACAGCAAATAATTTCTTTTCAAAATATTAACTTTTCAACGAAATACAAGTTAATATTTCAATTTTCAGCTTATTGTTGTAATGAACGCTCCATTTGACTTCAAAATTCTCATTCAATGGCGTTCAATTACCTGATTTTTTAACAGCAGTTTTCAAATTTGGCCCTCTCGATCGCACGTCGGGAACTTCCGATCAGCTGTTTCGAGTGAACCTAACCTATTTTTGCCGTGTACACGTGATTGTCATTCATGAATGTAAGTAATATAATAATGTGAATAATTGGTGAAGAATTGACATTTTTTAAATTCCTAACGTGCTGGATATTTACTCATTGCCTTCGGAAACAACAATGGCTAAGGAAATTAAAAGTTTCGCTGATTTGGAGTTAAATTCGTGGCTGATTGAGCAATGCACAAATATCGGTATGCGTGAATGTTTTTTTTGCCAAATAAACAAAAGGAATTTTATGAAAAATAACAAATATATTTTTAGGCGTCAAAAATCCAACGCCCATCCAACAACACTGTATTCCACGAATATTGAAAGGAGAAGATTGCATAGGATGCGCAAAGACAGGAAGTGGAAAAACTCTGGCTTTTGCACTGCCAATATTACAAAAACTTTGCGAAGATCCTTATGGAATTTTTGCTTTGGTTTTGACACCTACCAGAGAACTGGCTTTTCAGGTAAAGTCAAAAACTCCTACATACTAATTTTACAACAATAATTCATTAAACCCTACACCGGTCCTACGCTGATAAACAGACTTTATCATACATGATTTTCTTCGTTTTTTCATAAGAAAGAGAATGATGTACGATAAAACTGATTTTACTCTCATTTAGTTCATGAAAAACCCATTTGAAAACTGAAAACTGGAAAAAATTGGCAAAAAGCTCATTTTTCAAAGTTCGCATGGAGTGCATGAGCAACCCGGTCATGAGTTGTAGGGACAATACAATTAAAACAATGATAAATTTAATTGTCTTTTAAGTCATTTTTTTTATTCATCATTTAAAAAGTGATTTTTTTAAGGAGGGAAACTGAATCAGAGCGGTAAAAAAAGTATAAAGTTTGTGATTTTTTTTCTCGACTCGCATAAAACCAACATTTTCAGAACTTTTATGGTGTTTGATTAAAAACTTTGATATTACGTAATAACTTTGTGAACACAATAATACTAAATTTTGTGGCATGCATAGTTTTTATCTGAACCCAAAAACCTGAGATTTTCTCAATTTCTATATAATTCCCTCTAAGTGAGCTTAAAAGATTTTTCAAATATAAAAAATTAAACAAATTAAAACATCAAATTAAATAGCAAAGAATTTCATGAGAGGAAAGTTTAACACAAAAGGGGCAAGTGGATGAAGGGACAAAAAAGAAAGAACGGGGAAAACAGAGAGAGAGAGGCTATTTTACCTGGCTCAGTGGCACTGCTCAGTAAAATGTTGCTTCATTTATCGAGTCTCCTCGAAGGTCTGACTAAGCCGCGCGGGTGAGTTCTTGTGTTGCCAGGGTGCGAAGTGAACCCCCGGACCGAAATACAATAAATGCTCGTGGGTTCAAAGGTTAACCTGTATATTCAATATGCTCGCGGACACAATGAGAGAAAGAAAATGTTGAAGATCCGAAGAACTTCCGGTCAAGACTCTTAGTCATCTGGCAGTGAGAAAGATTTTCGAAAAATTTGGGAATTCTCCTCGGTCTCTTGAAAAAAAAGAAAATCTTATGTTACCGTAGGACCGTATTTCTCCAAGACCTCGTACCAAAAAGGGTGTTTACAACCAATTTGTCACTGAGAAGGTGTGCTCCGAATGAGAGGTTTTTGAAAATAACGAATTTTCGATAAAAATTGAACCGCCATTATTTTGCTAACGCCCGAGGAACAAAAGATCTGAGTTGCGTTGTCAAACAGAATGGTTCATAATACTTGACGAAATTGTCGACGCCAAAAAAATTGATACAAAAAAAATGTCGTGTCGAAAAGTTGATTTGAAAAAAATTGAAGAGATGCCGGGATAATGGGGGCAGAGGGGGTGGACGGAGAAAAAATGCGATCGGATTGTCCGGCGCGTGCGAGATCGTACAAAAGTCCAAGATCGCGATTCCGACACAGGGATGAGGAAAGAGAGAAACTTGTGTCCGCAGTTCACGAGACAGTTCCCACCCTTGAGACGTAAAAAGACCCCCGCGAGATCGTCTCCTCTCATGACCAAATATAGCGGCTGGACCCTCCGCGGAAAAGAGACGAATCATTGCTCATCTTTCTCCAGCAAAAAACAAACACTTTTTTGTTCTCGTTTCTCTCGTTCCTTTCTTCTTTTCTTTTTTTATATTTTCCTTTCCTCCCTTTATCTACCCTCTCCCTATTTCATTACCTCAACCATTTTCTTGCATAAAACTGTCCCTTATATTGGGAATAAAAAAAAAAAAGTGTATGTAAGTAAATAAATGACAAGAATAAGTCAAGCACATCGGGAGCAATTGCCAAATGATCGAGCGATATTTTCGACGCACAAAAGCTATAAAGTGCAATTCTGTACGTATTCTTACATTTACAATACGAGGAAAAGTAAACCGTACGAAAGTCGTCGATATATTGCCTTCTCGCACTTTCTCACAATAACTTTACGTATTCGAAATGATCGATAATGTTTCTTCGTCTGGATATTCGTCGAGTTTTACGACGCCTCGAGTGTACCGAAATATTTATCTGATAATTTCAGAGTCTATAAGACATTAATACGAGGTCATTCAATTCAATTTTGTAGCAGGTTTTTTGAATGTTTTTTTCTGTTATTTTAACCAAGATTTTGGATTTGAGGACATCAAAACTTGGCTCTAAAACCGGTTAAAAATTGCTGTCAATATAGAGGTTATTTATTTTAGGTTGAAAAAAGTTTGAAATTGTGGGCTAAAAATTGAGTACAAGGTAGGTTGAAAAAACGAGTGAACGCTTTTTTCTCTTGTAAAAAAAGTAAGTTTCACCGTTACATCCTTATTACCAAAATAATTTATTCATACCTCCGAGCTGAATAGACTTTTTTCCCTCCATTCACGTACTTCACGACCACGACACTTGTGCAATTCTCTGTACCTCCATTTTTCCTTACAAGCTTTGAAGAAACTTTACACAGAGTTTCTTCTCTTAGAGATCAATTAAGAATCTTTTTCGTCTAGAAAATAGAAGTTGTTGGGCTTCTTTGAAAAATTAACTAGCAAACTAGCAAATAAAATTTGTTTTGTTTTCGTCTAAAGGTCCTTGACTCGAGCCTGAAGCTAGAAATATCTATATTTACACTCTCAGACTCGCGAAACTCCAAAAAGTACTTTCATTCCAATCCTTTACAAATCAATTGAAATCAAGTATCGATAAAATAGTGTTATTTACATAATTATTGAGCATTTTTGATGATTTTTTTTAAATCTAAATTGAAAATGGTTAGGTCAAAGTGAAAAACGAATTTTTTTCTTTTACATATTTTGACATGAGAATTTTAGTTTGGAATCGGGTTTTATTTGGCTAAGCAGGAGCGAGTCCTCCGTTCCAGGAATGCCTGTAACAAATTCTCCATACAATGTAAAAGGCCGGGGAGCCACGAACAAAAAATAAAAATAAAATAAGAGTTTAAGTGATTCCTTTGACCGTCCACGTTCGTAGATTTTAAATGACTCGAGGCCGCTTTGAATTTGGGGAAAAAATCGTAAAATTTATCTTATCGAAGATAGAACAGGAGGTGGGCAATTTCTTTTACTTTTTTACTTTTTTTTCAATTAATTTCATCGCGAGAGGCCTTGAGAGACCGCCATAACGAGGATTATAAAAGCGTAACGAGTATTCTCCTCGCTCATACAGCGCATCCAGGATGAAAATTCCTTTCTGGCACTACGAACATATAAGAGAAATAAAAAAATTATAATAATAAAAAAATACGCGTGCACGAGACTTCGTGATAATGTGAGCATATTTTTATACGTAGCATCACTTCTGCCGTCTTATTTTACCTCTCTCTCGCTCGCTCGCTTTCGCGCATACACCGTGACCGTGCTTAATTTGAGGCAATCTTTAAGAGCTTTCGTACACAATCGGCCTGACCACTCTGCATCTTCTTCTATATACGTATATTAAATATACACACATATATATATAACACCGTTTCAATTAATGAGATACCTGTCTACCTGTCTCGTTTAAAAATGCCTGGAGCCAGCACGAACAACACTCGTGTATAATTTTTTTCGTTTTTTTTTTTGAAAGAAAGTCAAACTCGAAAAAAAATGAAAATTTTTTATTGCAAATTTTCTTTCAGTTGCAGCTCATATTATTAACGAGGGCAACCACTTTAAGAGGCCGAAATTTTGGTGTTTTTCGTGAATTTTTTTAACAGGGTAGGAATAAT
>JABSMR010107504.1:0-12178 GCA_018902295.1 Dusona sp. PSUC_FEM 10030013 | reverse complement strand
GCGGGACTGTCAAAAATAGTTATGAAAACTCTTGGAAAGAGTCCTGGCGGTACTCGGAAAGAATTTCAAAAATAGTCTCGGCAAGATTCTCCTTAAAAGCTCACAAAGTATCGGAAATAGTCTCTGCGAGACTTTATAGAACGCTGACATAACAGTCCCGCAAACGTGCATATGCGGAATTCTTGCGGGACTCTTGGCAAGATAGCTTGCCAGAGGTCTCGCCGAAAGTCTTGCCGAGATTAATTTTTTCTGCGCGGGCTACGTGTGGGTCTAACGCGATATAAGGCTTTATCGGAAATCAGTGCATGGGGACACGGTTTTATGGATTATACATTGAAATTCCGAAAGTGTGGACGACTCAGGAACCTACCGAGATGTTAGGATAGTGACAAGAGAAACGACCTACTTTCCACAAGGGCCATCGTGGAGTTTCTTCGTGCGTGCGAGAAACAGCTCGCATCGAGAGAACGAAATACCTGTCCCTAACGATCGCACGGACAACACACAACGGTTTTCGAGGATGGGATTTGTGCAACGGTCGTCTAGTAACGCTGGAGTCAGCCGACGAGGGTGTGCAACTCGGTCCGTAAATCTTGAGGGCTGCACACGTTACCCAGCGCCCGAGACCAACCCTCCCACTTTCCATGATTAAGATCCTTTCTCGCTGCCCTCGCACTTCCTCTTTCTCCCCCCAGGCCAAGAGCACTGAGTTCTGGCTTATCTATGTACCTTGGTTATGCGAAAGCTTCCCCATCTCCAAAGCTCGACGAGTTTTCATGTCTTACCAACATCACATCTCTCTACCGCAAACGCACCACACCAAACTCTAAATCTTTCGTAGTGTCCTGCTTCTAAGCAAGTTTCCTTGGTTCCCATTACAAGTGAATTATTCGTTTACATTTAATGTAAAAAAAATCAATTTTGATCTGTTAGCTAATAAATTATCCCGTGAAAAAAAGAATTGATTTTCAATTCGACTAATTTCCACAACTTCTTACTCACCATTTAGTCGCTAGATGATCTTAAACATTAACTATTCACAAAATGCGAGAACCTTAATTAATTCTAGCTCGTACGTTTGGTCGCTTGCATTCTGAACGTTGACGATCTCACTTTATACTCGGCAAGCTGTTTACCGGTGTATACATAAGTTGGATATGCATTGAACGTAGATACATATAAATGCATGCTTGGGAACACGTATCCGCGAAAGTACTAGCACCGAAGGTGCTCGGTATACGACGATGCATACGTGAATGGTGCTCTGGGTTTGAAATTGGAAAACATGTCCACGGGCCATTTCCGTGACCTGATCCATTTGTACTAGGTCCTGACGCATTGGTTTCTGAATAGGTGGGAATAGCTCGAAACCGTAAGGAAGGGAATCGCCGATGCTAGTATATTAGTTATCCCAGGGAGAAAGACAGAGCGAGAAGGATAAACTGGTATAGGGATGATCCACACGATTGCTAAGGCATTAAGCCCACGCATCTATAGTTTACGTAGGCGCTAACCGGTTAACTGGAAGTTCACCTGGGCCGGCGTCATTTACGAGTTCGAGCATGTGGTTGGTTTCTGCTGCGTTAGCCATCATACGGCTAATCCGTTGAAACAAAGAGAAGTGAACACTGGGAGAGATTTGCACGGATGATGAGAAACGAAAGATAGAGACGGCGAGAGAGATTATGATTATGATTATGATTATTTAGAGAGAGAGAGAGAGAGAGAGAGAGAGAGAAAGAGAGTGAGGGAGAGCGACGGAGGGAGGGAGAATGATGACGCACAGCGAACAAGAGGAACGAAGGGAATGCAATACGGAGATGTATATTGAGTCGGATAGCGTCTAACGGGTAGTGGAAGGCAACATGCCAAACTGTCAGACAGCTAGCAGGGTGCTACTGTTCAAAGCTACACATGTTCCACAGGAAGAAGGGGACGGGAGGATTGTAACGCTATTGGTTTGCCAATACGTTCCTGTCTCATCTATCTTTCTCTTTCTCTCCGTCCTTCTCACTAGCTTCCTAGCCCTTATATTCAACCCCCTTACGGTTAATCTATCTGATAACCCTTTAACGTCACTGTGACCTACTGGGCTGCGTTTGCACGCACGCACGCCACCCGCGATCGCCTTATAGTAGTTTCTCGGCCAGAAAGCCCTATCTATCGAGGCAGCGAGTCGGCAAGTGAACAAACTCTATATAACATTAACGAGCAAGAGAACAAGCAAGAGTTAACCAGCTCCTGTCTTAATCGCCGTCTTGCTTCTTCGTCCTCGGTACAGCGAGGTACGATCGGCCTGTGCACGACGCCAATGCTCTTTTCCTTACATGTGGCAACCTGTATTTCTCAGCGACAAATGTGGCAAGTATTGTACAAGATACTTATCGTATTAGCATTGTTTACGTATTTAAATTCAGGGTTCCGTTGGTCCGTCTATTTTTCTGATTCATTGATCGATCGAATCTTATGATAGTGTTCAGGATATTGCACGTTTAATCAATATATATGGTATTGATTCAATTGGATCGGACGAAAATACCTTATATCAAAGAATCATTTATTGTATCCGCGAAACTGCGATGTTGTGTTGTTTCTGCGACAAAAAATATGACTTCAAGTCGAGTGGCTACTTTCAGAGCAAATCTATATGCGTTGAATCCATTAATAAAGTATATTGATTTAGTGTTCACTCGACGCACTTTCGGTCGTATTTACGAAACTGTAATCATTCCATCGAACCACATATTTCCCTCTTGAAGAGAACGATCATAGAGAAAGTAGAGAAGAGAGTACGAGACAGAATAATCAGAGCGTTGGAAGGCCGATAAGCCACCTGCGAGAATCACCTGGAAACTACTCTTCAACAGAATTGCTATGCATGGCGAGGAAGAGGGAAAGCAAGGGGAGAGAAAGATGGAGAAGCTACGGTACAGCAACGTGTGGTCCGGTGGATTTTCGCAGGGAATATCGTGTAGCCGTATAACTTTGTGACGGTCGATGGAGCTGCACAGTGGGCGAATAGAGTTCGAGGAATCCACACGACTTAGTCTACCTCTGGCTCGTTCTACCTCTCTCATCTGAGAGAGAATCGAGTACGAGGAAGAAGAGAGAAGTGTAGCTAGGTTACCAGAGATGGTGGGCTCTCTCTGTATACGGGTTATAGGAGAGGGTGCGGTTAACTGAGAGCGCGAGGGGTAGCATAGTTATTGCCATGCATATGGTGCACACCCCGAACAATAAAACGGAATAACCACGGTGCGCGGTTTAAGGAGTGGATATATATCGAAGCCACTGCTATACGGTTACAGTCCAAAAGCCAGACGAAGAGACGCAACCGGATTCTGTGAGGGTCAGAGGACATTTTAGAGTCGGTTTTAATCGAGCTATCGGGAACAGTACTGGAGACGGGAGAGTATAGGCCAAGAGCGAAACGTGGCTGAGTGAATTGCGCCGCTCACCTCTACACAGGTAATACGTATTTTCGAATTTCTCCTCGTCGACGCCCTTGTCATTTTCTCGTTTTCCGCAAAGCGCTATATGGCTATAACCTTATACAGCTTTGTCCTTCATCTAACGTCTACATTTTCACCGGGGAAAATTCTCTTCCAATACGAAGAGCACTTCGCAGCGAAATTCGCATACGAAAAACATGTATTCTGTTGAGTGCCCAAGAATCTAAGCTTAGACGAATTCAACTCTCTTTCTTTTTTCCTTTATTCTCGGTCCTCTTTTTGCCTGTTTGTCCACCATGCACGCTTCTCAAGATAGCATACTGCCCAGGAATCGTACCTACTCGAGCGAGAAAAGACGATTTACATTTAGCGACAGTTCCCAATTGCAATACATGAGAGTATCCGAAAAGAATTCTGCAATGAAGACGAAAAAGAGCGAGTTACAATCCACTCCACTTTGCAAGAGAAAACCATTTTAGTACCTCGACGTCGCCAGACTGACAATGTGATATATAAAAAAAGGTTATCTCATTTGCCTGTGCGTAGATATGATTGATTCGATCAGTTCTCAACGAGCTAGAACGTTCGATAAACATGATTATAGGATTCAAATTTCAGTCACTAAAAAAGTAAAGAAAGTCTTACCGATCATCCCTGTTAAAACAGGTTTTACAGTATTAATCGAGCGTATTCAGCGCTCTCAATCCTCATCTCCGGTTAAAAATAACTGGAGAACAATGGAAATGAATTGTTTAAAAACAGGACAATAAAAGAACAAGGAAAACGATCTTTAAACTGTTAATTGAGTATGTAGTCATATCGGACGAGGAACGCAAATACATTCATGAAAGTTTCGAGAAATTAAGAATAGCAGGGAAGGATAAGACAAAGAAAGCGTTCACGATTTCATGAATAACCCCTCCTCGTAGGAAAACGAGAGCGAGGCAGGTTTGGAGAAGGGTGAAAAAAGCGTTGGAGAAACGAAGCAGAATGAAGAGGGTGCGAGATTTTCGGTTGTATCTACGAACACGCACAGAGTACGGGGACAAAAGCGAGGGGTTACTGGGAGCGCAAATTAAAAATACGAAGAAGCGTTCGTGTAGAGAGAATATAAGGGAGAACGGTCTCTCACTTTTCTTTGCGACGAGACGAAGAGATACGGATTTTCGCAGTATAGTCCGAATTTGAAAGAGGATGACGTAGAAAGTACGCGATTGAGAGAGAGCGAGAGTTAAAGAGAAAAATAAGAGAGAAATAGCGATCACGAGGTAAAGAAGGGGTGAGAAAGAAGAACCCGGTTCTCGTGGGTCCAGCAAGAGGGCCCTGGGATGTCTAGAATCGAGACAAAGGGTGCCGACGACGAACAATGGAGCTTGTAATCTCAAGCCCTTGGAACAACGGTTGCGATGGTAGTAGCGCTGGTGGTTCTGTATTCCTGAAACCCGTACGCGTTGTTACGGTTTGCGTTTAGTGCAGAATATCGTGGATCCTGACGTTGGTGTCGGATACCATAACCCTTTTGGCCTTGTCCGCTCGGACCTTTCGCTCCTTCATTCTCATGAATCTCTCGCCCTCTCTCGCGATACGACCAACATTGAAGAGAAGGATCAACGCTTGGCTGGAAGCCGAGAGAAATCCTATAACCAAGCACGCCCACCTCTTAGGCCTGAACCATTTCTGCCTCGAGTGTTGTCGGATCCCACGCGAATTCGCACAATGAGCGACTTAAACGAATCAATTTTTGCTTGCACGCGTTGATTCTACTCGGAAATTCCATTTCCCGTGAGCGACGGTAACCCGAGACGAGAGGGTGGAATCAAGCAAAAATGATATCGACGACGACGAATGCGACGAGCTGTTCCATCATAGCATTAACTTGGGAGGAAATCGGTCGTAAGGCTGAATTGAGAAAGCAAGAGAAGGAAAGAGAGACGAAGAAAAATACAGTAAATGACTATGGTGATGAGAAGATTTGGTATTAAAATAATGGAAAAACACTTTAGAATGAAACCGTCTATGAATTTCTAAGAGCACGAAACGTTGCATACATATTGCGAATAATATTGTTTGAATAAATATTTGTGAAACGACAGATTGTCAAGCACTCGATTGATTTTGACCGGAAATGCAATCAGGATATCCTGATTAAATTGACGGTTGACCTGAATCGTCAAAAGGCCTCATTCAAAACTGATTCAAAATTTTCAAACAAAACTACGATTCGGTTAAATGTAAAACGCATAACTCCCGGCATTCGAAAGTTAAAAATGAAAATTCGTAGTCTTGTGTGAGAATTTTGAATCAGTCTTGAATGCGGCATTTTGACGATTCAGGTTGATTATTTGGCTCGGTTTAAAGTATGAAAAGGTAGTGAAAGTAGATTATCAATAACCACTAATTCAGATTATGTGACCCACATTATGTGTGTTGTTTTTTTTCAAATAAATTAAGATTCAATATAATACGATCAACTTTATACAGAACAAAAGAGACACAAAAAACAACATAGCGAAAAAAGGAATTCGCGGAAGATTTGAAACTCGTCTTTCTTGGTAAAGTGAATGACAAATAAAAGGAAAGGAAAGGGATAAAAAAGAAAATGTGGAGAAAAAATTTGGTAGAGTCCAGGGCCGAAATTGGACACGTATTTACGGGGTCGGAGGATCACGCAATAAAATCCCCAGAAGCAGTACTCATCAGTTTCCCTGGAGTGTCGGTCGCGCTTGCTGTCTCTATAGTTGACACGACAAGAGCTTCTCCTCGACGCTTGCTGGGCCCCGCAAGCCGAAGAAAGAGGATTAAAAAATAATTTACACCGCCAAGTTTTCATTCTACGGCTTTTCGCCCCAAAGTACCACAGTAGCGTGAGCGATGTGGCTAGTTATATCTTTGCATAGCTTCCCTACACACTCCCGCTGATATTCTATCTTTCTCTACCTCCACCTCGACTTATCTCTCCCTCTCTCTCTCTCTCTCTCTCTCTCTCTCTCTTTCTCTCTCTCTCTCTCCATCCTTGGCTCGTCTACGCTTTTTCTCTTTTTTATCTCGCTTCTGTAGAATAATATGTCGTCAGTCGCTCGTTTTTTCGGCATCTATACACTCGAGAATGGTGGGAGAGAGAGAGAGAGGGGTGGAGAGAAACCGAGCGCGAATGAGGGGAACTTTGGCTCTCACGTCTCTTGCCCTCTCTTTTCAACTCTCGTTGAGAGAACTTCCGCGGATTACCATCTCACCGCACGGTTCTCGTTAATATTTATTAGCAGAGTCTCCTTCTCTCTTTTAACTCCCTTCCTCCCCTCCGCGGCTCTGTTTTAGCCATTCTCTTTATTTCTTTTTCATTCGTTCGTTCGTCCTCATGTACAAAGACCAGAGAGAAGAAACTTCAAGCCTCTAATTTTGCACGCTGGCTCCCATGGACTTTCGCAACATCGCGATGCTCCCTCTTCTATCACGCTACTCGGCTTTCCACGCTCCGGTGAGAAATAAAAATACAAGTATAAGGCGAAATAAAAGGAACGATGGGGAAGAAGAACGACACGTTAGAGCCAAGACTGCCGCTCGCCGTAGTCCAAAAAGCCGCTCGACCGACCACACCCGCGCTTCTTCTTCGTCTCAAACCCCCGTATCCCTTTTATCCCTTCCCCAACCCCTCCTTCTTTATCTATCTGTCTATCGTACGTTTTTTCCATGATTCTTGCAGATTATTCATGATTTCCTGTAAAAATTACCTAAAAATGGTTGTTATTCTACAAACGATTTTTCTCCTTGTTAAACTGGATAACTTCGATATTCTGCTAATTTTCTTTGGTACGTTAACTTATAATTGGTATCGTCTATATCCAAAAAGACATTCTATTTTTCCGACACAATTAATATCGATTTGTTTTACTAATGACAATTCCCTGGAACTATAGTTATCGTCAGAAACTGTCTAGTTTATTTTGCAAAATGAAACATAAAATTTTAACAGTATGAACTTGATCGCTGTATAGAATGTACGAAACTACTCAAAAATTCTTGACTGACGTGATCACCGAGGCAAGGCACAGCTTAAATGTATATGATATAGTTAAGTATAACCTAAATTATGATCTATATAATTTATTGTAGAACCGGAACATAACTGTATCCAATTAATTTCCGTAGCTGTAGAACCCAATGTAGAATAGATATGGCACGGATATATTCCCCATATATTATAATACAGGAAACTAGATGAGAAGCCAGTTATAATGCCGGTTATCTTGTAGTACAACAACCGTACCCTGCCGTGCTTTTACCTCCCGCACCGCTCACGACAAGGATGAGATAGAGCGAGATATGTCGTGCGCATACTACCAAACTACAGGTACGTATACGACACGGGTACAACTGTCTCTCTGTCTCTTCCCATGACAATGCCAGTACGTCCCGATTAAACGTGGGGTTTCATTCTATCTCACTCACACACCTGGACTCCTACTATCACTGCATTCGAACGTCCCTCCAATCTGCGTCCGTATTAATTACGGTACTCATTAAGATATCCGGTAATTCGTGGCATGGGCAAACGTACCCATTCTCTTCATGTCGTAGAGAGAGAGAGAGAGAGAGAGAGAGAGAGAGAGAAAGAGAGAGAGAAAGAGAGAGAACGAGAGAGACATAACTGACCCGCTATCAGTGATGCACTCGGCAACGAGGCACTCTAGTAACATAGAATCTCTGTATATGCATGTATATCCATGAACTGCGGAACGCTGTAGCCTTATGTGCGACGCGGAGTGTGCTCTCAGCCTCGAAACACCGGTATTAATTTAGCAGCGGCGTAATTTTCGTTAATTAATTGATAGATTGTCAACCGAGATAGGCAGGTACAAGCGCATTTGGTGTGCATACGGGGAATACTCGGGCAATTGGTGCGTCAGCGGTGGAATCAAGGGAGGTTGTAGTCAAGTGGAAAAGCGAGATTTGGTAAATCTACCTATACATATACCATCCTCGCGACCGGGAAATATTCGAGTACAGCAAAATCATGCACTCCCGTACACAAATCATTCATTCGTCATCTGTCATCATTTATGAATTAGTTAAATTTCACCTAAACGTTAACGCGAGTCTACACAATGAAGAAGTTGTGATTTGTCTCCTTTTTTCTGATTATCTCTATCCATCGTATGACTCCTCGTAAATAATAAAGAATTAAGAATGGTAAATAGTAAGTTCAGCTATGTATTATAACACTGGGTTTGGACAACGAGGTGTACGTTTCATTCACAGCTAAGAAAATAGCAATCAGTAGGATTAATTAAATTGTGTAGTTTTATTTCATTTAAAATGTTATAAATTTCTTTACAACCTCTCTCTACTCTGGTAGAGACTCACTCTACCACTCTACTCTACTCTACTCTGGTCTTTCCCTCATATTAATCATTCGAGCTATCATTATACCAGTTTCCACGAAAATATTTGACTGAGAAAATAATTAGGAAGCCTGACGTGTGGCAAAGCTGACGTCATAAATCCACAATAAATCCCGCATAATGCACTATAATATATATGATTCGTTATTATGAAATATGAAACACGGATAACGAGAATAAGAGATAGACAGAAACCAAAAATTGTCCATTCAATAGACTCTCGTTGAAGTGGCCATAAAAGTTAGTTATTCTGTAACTAATTGGAGTTTATGAACGGAATATATTCAAGAGAAGAGTTTCGTTTCTAAGCCGCCGTATTCACTTCATATTTTTAAGATCAAGCTTCGAAAAAACAATTATCCATTTGACAAATTTTAACGTCAAAAGAGTAATTTTTTAGTCACATGTACGTCAGACGTTGAATTACCTCATTCTGAATTCGCTGACATACTACGTTACCGCATATAAAACTGTTAGGAGCCTCATGCACGGTATAACAGCCACCAGATTCTCTACTCTCGGTCACCATCCTCCTGCTTAAATTCATAAGAGCCGCGAAATGTGGTGCGAATTTGCGACTTGCCAAAGTTAATTCCCGTTTTCCCTGGGATTACTCGGTAGTGGTCCTTTCTCCGGCCAACTCGCACCAAGGATCTTTCAGCTCATGTATGACTGTCTTCCTCTCTCTCTCTCTCTCTCTTTCTCTCCCTCTTTTACTCTTTCTATCTCACTCCGTATATAGCGCATTTCATAAGAGAGGGTTGCTGGTTTTACTCTCAGAAAACTGTTTCATCCCTCTCGTGCCTCTTCCGTATAGTATATATCCCGGTTATACCTCGCTCTCTTTCCACTAGTATGCTCTCGACCACTTTGACCCCTCTCAAGAAAGGTCGTGCGGTCACTTCTCGTCTCTATAATAACGCTTGCCCGCGCGTACAGCACACGAACTTTCCGGATTTTAGTAATAGAGAGGCGAAAAATTAAGGGTAAATTCAATGTATGAAATCTCGTTAAGGTTGAAAGCACAAAATTCAACCAGAATTTACTGTCAAAAAGCACAACTCCGAGATTAAAGCTGATATTTTTAGTTCTAAATTGAAAAATACGTTATGAATGAAAAATAACCGACGTAAAGGAAGCATTTGTAATGTTTGGCAGTGTAATTACAATGTAAAATCCGACCAAAACGTGTTCACTCCTAATTGTTCGATTTTGAAGGATGGACGTGCTACTGACAAATTGTTACGCGGTAATCTAATGAAGACAAATTTCGTATTGTTGCCTGAAACTCTGAAATTAGGGGGTTGGGTGATAATTAGACAACGACAAATATACTCGTTCCCTCTCTTTCTCTCGTTACAATGAAGTTGGCTCTCTCGTCTCACCACGAAGACGTTCCTTGAATCGTCGGTTACTAGGATACGCGACACCCTTTGGGACCTCCCATCCATCCCCTCGCCCTCTCGTAGATATCAGCGGTGCAGAGTACACAGCGGCATTACCTTGTCTTATCCCGAGTATTTCCACTCCTAGAATTCATCTTATTCACTCTTACAAACAATCTATATGACACATTTCCCGTTTAAATTTTATTCCAGAACCCTGACCATGTTTTATTAACGCCAAGCTTCAAGAAGTTATTCTGAGCCAAAAAAAGTAGATATGTATTCTTGTATTTTTCAATTAACACAACCATTGGATCAATCCTTCAAATATTTTCATACCATTGGAGCTTAGAATAAAAATTAACTTGAGAGTATTGCAAGTTCAAGGAATTCTTTTTATAACCAACAGTTTTGAAGTACAGTAGAAGTTCCGATCCGTACACCATAAAGATTCATTTTTCAAACATGTGAAAACACATATTTTTCAGAACTACGCACATTTCGAAAAGTTTTAGCTTGAAAAGATTATAATGTCGCATTTACTGTCAGTTGGTGTGACTAAAAAATACGAAGCAGAGTAGAGGGAGCCAAGGGAAGCGAATGAGGAACGAAACGAAACGCCAGGGAACGAGGCAAAAGCTAAGAACGGGAATGGCGGACGATGTAGGCAAGGAATGAAAGGAAGTACGTTATGGTGTATACTCTCCCTCTCTCTCTCTCTCTCTCTCTCTCTCTCTCTCTCTCTCTCTCTCTCTCTCTCTCTCACTCAGTCTCTCAAATATAAGGACCGGCGAAACGTGCGAGGGGAAGGAGGGGTTGGAGAGTGTAGTGTTGCTGGTGAGCTCATTAATTTACTAGAAAGTGCCAAAGGGTTGGCCTTAACAAGGCGTTATAGAGGGTTCTCCCATTTTATTAGACAAGATTGAAGAAGACGCTGCACCCTTCATCTTTACCTTTTTCGTGGCCATTAAGGCATGTGGGTGTACTGGTATATCTTTCGAATGGGAGAAAATGATTTGTTTCTTTTTTTTCCATTCGGTACCGTAATTACAAAATAATGATACTTTTATAATAAAATAAAGAAGGCAGAAATTTACCCGTTTTTCGATTCTCAAAATTATTCACAGACATGGATGCCTGTACAAATAATAAATGCACGTATAATATAATAATAGTACATCCAAAAATACTGAAAACATTGCGCGTTTTTTTCCTTAATGTTTTGAAAAGTTTTCCAAAAATCTGAGAAAAGAAACGAAGTAAATTGTTTTGCTTTTTGTGCATATCTCAATTATTGAAAATGAGTCAAAAATAAGATGGCCACCAGCCAGCGTCCCTCCAGTCCCGACTTGTAAGAATCGAAACTTCATTATTACAAAATTCTGGGGTTCTAACAATTTCGTGGGTGAATCTGCGTACACGCAGCTAATTTAAATATAGATAAGAAAAAATCTTAACGGGCCGTAAAATAGTATATTAATTTCTTATAGGACGATTCGTCAGACAGGGCCTTGTGAAACGTGGTATAAATCATTAATATATTGTACCAACACGATTCGGATTAAAAGCTTAGTTTTCTCCATTTTCTGTAGTTGTCCGTGCTCACAGAGCTCTCACTGATCGTTTGATGATTCTTATTTTCTACACCACGTGTTGTTTCTCTGTCTCACAGAGAAAACGAGCTTTGTGAGTGCCGTTGTTTGAGTCGAGTACGTATACGAGCTGGTCTCGAAAGAGAACGAGACCGAGCGCAAAGTATAAAACGCAAGCACGTCATCCGAAAAGCATGGAGCTCTTCCACAGTTGTGAGCATAGCAATAGTACACGGAAATGCGATTATGTGTACACATAAGCATTTGTGCTTTGTGCCAACACATATTTTTTTCGTTTTAATTACATATAAAATACAGCAAATTACAAGATATATACTTAACAAAATTCA
>JABSMR010107393.1:0-12180 GCA_018902295.1 Dusona sp. PSUC_FEM 10030013 | reverse complement strand
TAATATAATAATTTTTTGTTAATAGACTTTATAATATTGCTATGGAGATTGAGTTTCTGCTTCAAATTTATCTTCGTCGAATCAAGTAAGAGAGTGACTGTTTTCGATCGAGCCGACTACACGTAGAATTCATTTGGTCACTGATACAATAATTTTAGTTTGCGGGTAGAGTTCACGGAAAAAGATATTTTTGAAGAAATAAAAGGAGATCGGGAATAAAGATGGGAATTGCGTAGAGACGAAAGCAGTCGCGAAATGAATCCCGAGATGGGCACCAATATCATACTGAACCGGAGTGCGGTAGAAGAGCAGGCTATGCTGTGCCGACTATTCTTTCCATTCCGCGGTATAGTTCTATTAGAAACTCAGGCAACATCCTCCCCTTTCCTGTTAGAAACGGGAGGATGAGAGGTATACGAGGTCGAATGCACCATCGACCTTGGTTTTTTTCCCATTTGATAATATCGTGACTCGAACAAATCTAAAACCTCGCACTAACGTCAAACGTTTTCTACTATATATTAGAAGAGACAGAAACCTTTCACATACCAGCCAGTCGATGTGGGTGCCTACATCGACTCTTTACTGTTTGCTGTGTCTTGTTCTCGCCGAATTTCATACATGCCAAGAGTTATTTGATACCAAATAAAATCACGATCTTCACTCTCGGCTGAGATGTACTCGAGCAATATAAACGAACATTCGTCTTCAAATAAGTTTAATTTTCGGATAAGACTAGCGACTAGTAAATATACTATCAATGATAACATATTTGATACCTATTTGAAGTCGATAGAGCGCATCTCTTATATACCATGTAATGAGGTAAACTTGGTGAAGCAGATCAAAAACGATTAGCAACGACTAACCCGGTTGATCGGTAAGAGCATATTTTGATTGCAGTTGGTGGAGCCGCGCAAATGGTGAGTTGGATTTAATTTGACTAACGTATTTACTGGCCCATGCTGAGTAATCCGAGTAGACTTCATTTTAGAGCTGAGCACCCGTAGAGCGCACCTACGAACATATACAGAAGTCAATCGGACTACAGGAAGCTAGCAACAGCAACGTATCCATAGCTTATATCGATACTCGCCTCGATATCCTCTCCATCGCACTTTAACGACTATCTATACACGTTAGTCGTTACTATCCCTAAACTCTAAGCTCTCTTTCCTTCCCTCTCCCATTTCTCTCTATGTGTAGCCTTCACCATTCTAACGTTCTCTCGATCTTTCTCTCCAGTGACGAACCAGCTCATCCTCATCCGCCGAAGCTTTCCTGCGTTCTTACGCTACCAGTGTATGGACGATGCTGCTCTCACTTTCTCTTTCTTTTATGCTTTTCAACACATATACACACGAACGCGTACTCCATGGCTATCTCCTAGTGTACCTCTGGGCCTCATAACACGGTGAGTGTCGACCTCTAACCAGCGTTCTTCGTAAGTATAGAATACCATCGACGACTTCCAATGTACTTGACGCGGAGGTGCAATGGGAGTAAGATTTTTCATCGGCGAAGTGTAAATAATCAGAATTGCTTGTGGCATTCTTGAAAATCCAGAACTCAAGATGAAGAGGAATGTACATATGGTACAACGTGTACATTATTCCTAATCCAATCTCTGAAAATCCTCAGCACTCGTCTTCAAGTTAATTCCAGAAAGTTGTGGTTGAGAGGGTATTTTAAGCCAAGACCGTATGGGAACCGTTATCCAGCAACACCATAAGAAACGGAAAGAAAGAGATAGAAAAAGACGTAGATCAGTACAAACTAAGCGTTCACCGAGCGTTAGTGAAACTCCTTCAAGAGAGCAGACGAGGGAGACTCCCCGAGGCTTCATCGGCTATTACATGAACCGAGGATGTCGGAGAACCGTGGCAAACTTCGAACCCTCGGTTTTCCCCGTTAATCGTCTCGTTTAGCTAGCAAAGTTACCCAAAGAGTGTGAGCACTTTCGATCGAGGTTTCCACGCCAGAAACACCCGGGAGCCGTTCGACTGCCCTCTACGAAAATAGGAAGAGTGAACGACGCTTTCCCTGATTTACTCTGCACCTACTCGGTGTGACACATGTCTAGAGTCAATTCGTAAACTTACCGTAGTTACTTTACACAGGTATTTGACTGACAGGTGTATTGACCACGCTCAATCTGTTTTGAAGTAGAAATGAACCTATGTTTCTAGCTACATCGATCGCTGCTTACAATCCTTCAAGTTAGCAGTACGTAGCAAATTGGTATTCGATCAAATAGAAATAACACTTTGATTATGAAAACTCAATTCCTCGGATATTGTTCCGTTTAAACGAATAGTTTGACAAGTCGTTATACCGATGTTTTTATAGATTTTTGGCCTCTTTGTAGTCAGCTGAAAAGATAGTTCCTTTTGACCTCTTCGTCCACATCACACAGGAAGAAAAAACTTCTGGTTTCTTGGCCGTCATAGGCAAGCAGGTTATCGTATTACTAATGGCCGACACGGTAATGGCTACTGTCACCCGAAACCATCACCTTCACATCGACCTTTAACTTACGTTTGCTCGTATCTGTACGCTCACAATCATACACGGACATAAACCGATATGGATATATATATAGTGACACTACAGCAATCCGTGAAATAGGAAACGACATAGTTTCATTTCTTCTCGCCATTATGGCGGAGCGTGCCCAGTAAGATAAAAGGTCGACATGTTGCCAACCAGTGATAGACGATAAAACCCAACAGGTACCTCTGATGAGTACGTACAAGTAGGGTTATATTGAGTTCGCATTGCAGTAATGTTGATATGAAAGATGTATGCGTATAATTATATTTAAGGCTTGGAATAAAACTATTAATAGTAATTGAAAATTACAAAAGCTTTTAAAAAATAGGATTACTTATATACAACTTGATAAATATCTTACACTTCGATTTTAGTTTATACATTAAATTGATATCACAGAATTTTTGCTCCATCATTCAATTTACCAAAAAATTCTGAGCTTTTCTTCACGATGTGACCAAATACCGGACAGTAATAATTAATATCATGTCTAGAAGATATTGGTTTCGAAGATTTAAAATTTCATGTGCCAACTTCCAGAGATTGCGGCAGGTCTTAACACTGCCCATCATACCCCTTCGAGATCTGTGTTCTCGAAGCAGAGTTGAAGTAAGCGACAAATCTGCGGAATGTGAAGGGAGTCCTCATGAAGTCGGATTGTTGAGAGAGGAAGAGAGAGAGAGAGAGAGAGAGAGAGAGAGAGAGAGAAAGAGACTTTTCCAAGGGATGATGTACGATATAAAGGGGCCTTCAGTTGAAACCATTTGACAAATTACACGAGTAAGGGGATAAGAGACTCGCGCCTAAACTATTAGTACAATGAGACTGTTGGTTAAAATACCGACGAGCACATATATCCGTCAAACTAATAAATCTTTTAAGAAATCCCGTTTTGTAAAACAAGAAAAGACGAGATCAGGGTGGTTAGATTGTTTCCTTCAGGATATCCTTCAGGATAGAATATGTTTTCGTAAGAACTCCCAGGAATATCAACTTTTTTGGGGTTCTATTAATAATCCTTCATCTTCTACCCCACACGGTATCACGTAGAACAAGCAATGAAAGTTAACCATTGATGGAGAAGTTTTAATCATCTACAACTCCTAGCAAATCACATTTATTGCCCATAGTAATAATTGAATATTAATTAAAGTTGCGAAAATAAATCTTAACTCCACAAATTATTCAGATGTAATCTTTTAAGAGTTGTTAATCACCGTTTCAACTTACAACGGCTCGAAATAACTGCTAATCCTAGTTGATTGTCAAATTTTCATGACACAATTATTGATGAATCAATCAATGTCACCCTTTATTTGGTCTATTAACAAAATGCGGATGTTATAATTGATCGTCAAGTTCAATGATTCCGAAATTAGTTGAATTTAGCCAGGCGAATCCACGATGTGTCACTACAAATCAAATCACGGCAAAGAGCACTTTACCTTAGCTCGTATATATGTTGTATAAACGTATATACGTTAATATACAATCTATATATCAAAGTTTGTGCCAAGGGAAACAGAAATAGAGAGCCAGCCGTGTTCTGGTCCGTTATACACTTGCAAAAGATACGAAATTGCTCCGATTCGCAGATATCCTTCTGCCAGTGACAAAGCTACGCCATTTTTCGAAACGACGGAGGCTTCGTAAAGCGAAGATAAATAGAATTGCTATCCCGGAGTGTATATCTCGCCCTCTATATTGTTCGCCTTTTTCCCCGTCCACTCGTACGTTATACACACCGTGTGTACGAAATATAAGTTAAAAAAGTCGTATATGGTGAGGAATAGAAGATGGTGAGAGGGAAAAGAGAGAGGGAGAGAAACGCATAACGGAGAAAGAGAGAAAGACAAAGAGGGACAGAAGGGGTGAGAGAAAGTGGCGAAGCGAACTTTCCGTGGTAGCAAACGGTCTGAACTGCCAAGCCTCGACCAGTTTTCCCAGTCTCCCAAACCTGCTATTGTCACAGAGTCCTGTTCAACGTCATTTTTCAACAGGGAGTCTCTCACATAGTCCGCTCTCTAGGCACTGCGGCAAAGGCTTCTCCCTCTTCATTTTTCTCTCGCTCACACTCATGTTCTCTTGTTCTCTTCAGTTTTTCCGAAAAATCGTCGACGATATTACGGGTACTCTCGAATTCAAGGAGACTGTTCTCGTTTATCATAAGGGGCGTATATAATCTATATATGTATAATATATGTACATAACTGTGAATGCGTGCGTGTATAAATATGTTTCATACTTGTAAAGCTAAGCGTCTTGTCGCACTCTTTAGGAAGTCGAGCCAGTTCACAAGGGCATATTAATAATCCAACAGCGGACAAGGGCCTCGATATTCAATATATGGTCCACTGTTATGACTCCATCACTAGAGCAATCCCGTTCCGCTGGTTGAACAATATCTTGTCCTGTATCAGATACCTTTTCTAGTAGGGTCAATATAAGATCGGATGATATATAAACAGTTTTTGAAAGACGTAAGCGCATGCAAAGTTATTTGACTCGCTGATATTCGATGGAAGATGTTAAAAATGGAAAAGCGACCCTGCGATCCTCTAACTGTGCATTCTCCACGATGGATAACAAAAGTTTTTTTTCCGAAAAGTCCCCGAGGCAAGACCGACGAAAGCTTCCATGATCTAAATCATGGGCGGTAGACATTAACACCTCGTAAGATGGCGTTTTGCGAAAAAGAGCCACGGGGGTTTGTCCACGATAGGTATGAACGCTTCTTTGGAGCAGTTGACGATATCTGCGGAGAGCCCCAGGGTTATATGTGACGCCCAACTTCTTTTCGCCCCTTCTTACAATAGGCGGAGCACCTCTCTTTTTCATACCGTGACCCAAAATGCGCTATAAAAATTGCTATCTCCTGGTTCCAAACGCCCGAAGCTTCGGGAAAAACGCACCCGTTTTTTCACTCGTTCCTTAGCACATTGTTAAATATCGAGTGCAGAGCACGTAATATTACGAGGGTGTATCTATTATTTGACGCTTATCACTGCCATTGTAACAAATCTTGCCTCACAAGTTTTACCTTATCGATCCACAGTGTCTGAATTCTTGAGTGACCGCCTTTTTTTTAATGCGGTGTTTCAGTGGCGGGAAACCTTGCGTTGAGATTCAGAAACTTCTGTGGACTTCTTATGTATTTGCAAGTTTCATGAATGCTGTATTGTTCTGGAGGGATTCTATTTATTATTCACTGCTATAACAACAGAGAATAATAAAAAATGTATGTCAAACACCAGAAATTATCATGAAAATGGACCATGGATTTCATGGATTTAGCTCGTATATTTTTCAATAAAATTATTTCCATTCGCGAGTATGTCACACTCGTCGTATTCAAGGTCCAAAAACCCGCTAAAGATAAAAAAAAGCGTCAGATACTGCACGCTTTTATACGTGGAGTTTACTATAAAGTGCAAGCGATGAGCATCAAAATCATTAACACCGCGTCTAAAACCTATCTCAATTTCCGTCGGATACATCCCATATATGTACACACCGGTAGATACATATTCCCAAAATCCCCGAGCACTCTAAGCCTTTTTTGCTGCTTTCCCAGGAGAGTGTGTTCACCGCCTGCGAGTACAAATAGATCCCTCGCGTACAAAAAGCCAACTGACTCTGAGCGCAGGTGGGTGTCGTGCTAGCGATACTCAGGACCGGTGGCAGAACAATGTGTGGACTCGCATATAAACCCATCAACTATGAACGTTGCAAAAATCATGTGATCGAAAACGCTGTCTATTACAATCTTATTCACAATCGTACCATAGACGGGGACGTTTTAGTAATTCCTTTTTTGTCGATCAATGCGCATAAAGATCAAGATTCGATATTCACCAGTACCGTGCAAAGTTTCGTGCATCACAGTTGCAAAAGTCATAGAAACAAGAGGAAAAAGGAGAGCGTGTGGGAAAATCAGTAGTTGGTGAAGGTGGAAACCCAATTTCAGGTCACACGGTGAAGTGACAGAGGCAAAACGAGGAAAGAACAAATACGAAAAAAGTCGAAGAAGGAGGAAGATGATAAAGAATGGAGGAAAGAAGGAACGGGTGACAACGATGGTAAGACGGAAGTGCGCGCTTCGTTCGTGGTGAAGAAAGATGCAACGCCCTCTTGTAACAGCGGAAGTCGACAACGGGAGGGCGAAATAAGAGAGAAAGAGCGGGAAGAGACGAAAGACATAAGAATTTCTTGGCGAAGAATCACAATTGCAAAGCAGTTTCGTAACTCCTGGCAATATTAGACAGTCAAAAAGTCTGCCTCCTTCTCTTCTCTCGTTTGGTTGTACGTCGTTGGTCGGTACTGGTGCAAGTGGCAACCACTTGGAAACAACTGTTCGTGCTCGGCAGTGAGCAGTACAGTGTGAGAAATATACATATCTATCTGTAAATGGAACATAACACCTTATATCCATATACATTGAATATTCGCACATACACACATACCTATATACCTTTATAAATATATATATAGCCATACGATCCAAGTGTTTCGGAATCACCGACGTGCCGGGTGACTTCCTTCCACGTGCCGCAATATTTCACGGACTTAATAAACGGAAAAGTAGTCCACTAGCTGAGAGCGTATGACGGTATGAGCGACGACGAAGGAGAGTTTCGTGGAAAAGAAAGCCGAAGCAAGACTAGCTTCGGAGCACACGAGGAGAGAAGAGAGTTGAGGCGGGGATGTATGTATTGGCTAGAGGGCTTCGAGGAATCTACAAGCATGGGCGAAAGAATAACGAAATAATGAAAAAGAATGAGCGAACCGACAAGATTATTCGGTCCGCTCGGTGCCAAGACAAATCCATGCTCCGACAAAGCCATCCCGTTTCTCTTTTCCGTCCCGCATTTCTCTCTTTCAGAAACTCCGTTTATGTCACACACCAGTGCGTCAAAGAAGAGACTCAGCATGTTCTGAGTTCCAAATGATGACGAGGTTTTCTTAACCCTTTCACTTTTGCGTCTTTTTATCATACACGCAAACGATAAAATTTCTGCTACGTGAGAGCGTTATGAAAATTGCGGCAAAAAGACTTTCAACTAATCAAGCTAGCTGCCTTTATCTCAATACACTTGAGATGATGTATCCTCTCCATCATGTAACTCTGCTCCAGAGAAAATTATATTATTTCAGCTAGCTCAGCTTGTCCCAATTCTTTCGAGATTCTGTGCTATGTTTATT
This sequence comes from Dusona sp. PSUC_FEM 10030013, assembly GCA_018902295.1. Taxonomy (NCBI): domain Eukaryota; kingdom Metazoa; phylum Arthropoda; class Insecta; order Hymenoptera; family Ichneumonidae; genus Dusona; species Dusona sp. PSUC_FEM 10030013. Next base: position 4,425 of record JABSMR010107393.1, on the reverse strand, counting down.
TTATCGAAAAATATTACAGTTCATGAGAGACCAGTCATGCATTATCTATATGCCATATTATAAGCGGCTTTTACAATCACGAACGTTATTTTCAATTGACGAATTATTTATCCCAACACTAGCCAGTAAAGGATATGCAATAAACAGCTCACTCTTCTCCCAAAAGAACTTATATTTTACTTGTAGACGAGCAGAGAAGGCCATCGTCTAAATGAAGTCTAGTGCACGGTGAAAGGTTCAAATCATTTGCGCTTTGCTAGTATTTACCATCAAGTTCTTGACAAAGCAGTCCAAAAGCGACGTTGTAAATGTTCGCATAGAATCTTCACTCTACTATATAAATGTACGTATATATAACGTATATATAATGTATATAATACTCTCTCTTCTCTCATCTAAGATCCACCAGGTTCGAGTGTATCCTCTGCCGCTGCAAACATTCTGCTACGCTTTAACGCATTTGTAGTTCATTAGCGAGGTTCGTTCGCCAAATCCGAGATAAACCGTAGGCGAGAGTTTCAGAACACAGAGGTGATAGCAGCAAAAAGCTCGCGATTGAGCAAAAAGCGTCGAGGAAGAAAAGGGACGATGTGGAAAGGTGGAATGAGAAATGCGCGTCGAATCGAGGGTGTCTTTTATTCGAAAACTTCTGACGCGCTCCACATTCGCTCACTTGCACGCTTCTGTTTTACTTTGCTTGGGAGATACATCCCTTGCTATTCTGTTTGACTCAGTCCGATTACTCTTCCAACAGCATATGGATTTGGCAGAGTGTATATGTGTTTCTATGCGATTCGTATCAAACTCCTACCGTGTAGTTCACATGTCCCTTTGCCTCGTCTCCTTTCACATCTTAATTGTCGTTCTGTCCCCCAGCTGATGTTTTTTTTCCTATTTCAATTATTTTGATAAATCGTATGTGAACTTATCATGAAGATAAGCTACTATTAATCACGATCCATCCTTTTAAATCTCCTTGTGAATGCTATTGTCGTATGTATGCGGATTTTGAGATAAGCCGACGGGCCGTGTGGGCTGCGGATTGGATGTTCTTCCAACATTTGAGTGATCGGTTAGTATATTATTTTTTATTGCGTTCTACTTTTCCCTCTCTTTTTCACATATTCAATAATGACTCAATTTTATAGATGTTCAATAATTCAATGCTACAACTAAAATTTAAATATATCGTATTTTTGCTTGGACGTCAGAGGTCGACTTATCAGAAACTGCACATCTTTCTCTATACATTTCATACTGTAAGATTTTGGATTTACTAGAATGCACGGACTGAGCGAAAACTTTTTTCCCACGGATGCCCGTGAGAGAGGGAGAGAGAGAAGAGGAAAACTCGTCGGGTGCGATTCAACGGTCGATAGGATGGTTTTCCCAAGAGGGCATAACTCCTCTTAAGATTCTCCCCAGCGAACACATTCTGGGCCATCTATCCTTGGCCGTGGAAGGATGGAAGCCGCGGGGCCCGCAACGATGAAGAACCTTGAGGGGTAGACTCAAAATAAATATATGTACACATTTTGTGGATAAGTTCACAGATTTGGCACCAAAGGAGACGTTAAGCCAGAGGCGGGTAGGGAAACCAAGATAAAGAGGAAGAAAGAAAGAAACATCATAACCCACATTTTCTTGACATGTCCAGGTTTTGTACGCATAGTAAGAGAGCAATGTTGAACCCTTCCGTGGGATAGTCCCGCGAGAAATGAGGCCGGATTTCCCGATGATATTTTATCGACTAAAAGAAGAAAAATAGGAGGTCGAGTGAAGGGCTCTTGGAGTGTTCGCAATGAAGTTGAATTTAGCTTCGGGGTGTGAATTGCAAATGGTGAGCGCAGTTTCAGCTATATACATATTTCTCTCACATCGTAATGATAGAGACTCATACAAAGCTCGAGAACATAGGAAAATGTTGGTCTACCCGCTGGGGGGCATCTCATTTTCTCTCAATTCTCCATTCACCGCTAGCTGCCTTGGAAAACTACCCTGCCCTATTCTCCTTTTATTATCAGCCTGGCGTGGAAACACAGAGCGGACCCAGACACCGCTTCAATGATTCTTACCCTCTTTCTATCTGTAGTCTCACACTCTCACTATGTCTTTCTATAGTCATATCTTTCAGTACCCCCCGTGCCACCGCGTTTTTCATACGCGTATTATAGGAGTATACCTGTGAGACGAGAAGCTCGTACGTGAGTATGTATAAAATCACCGGTACGAGGAAAAATAGAAATCGGTTTTTCGTCAGGTCGACAAAAACATTTGCGGGATATTAAAATTATTTCCGCAGAGTACGCACCTGCATATGGCAGCACTGTTTCTGATGTCACACTCATGATCTTAGCCCTTCTTCCACTCTCACATTCTATTGGTCTCGAGGGTATATAAGGTATGGTGTAAAGGATTCTATGTTTTTTTGGCTTGTACAATAATGCATCTGAATATCTGCTGGCAAATAATATTTTTACGTTAGATATTTCCATATTTATTATTAGTATCAGGAGCCTCGGTAAGGTCTCGGGACAAGTACGTTTGAAGCGCTGTCTGGAGCACTCGCCGAGTCATATTTTCTCCTATATCTTTATCCATACTAGTGTGCTTTTGTACACTATTATGTATATTTTTTTAGCTCATAACATTATTTTTTAATTTCGATTTATATTTTATACTCAGTTGTAAATTTTCTGATTGTAATTTCTGATTAATTTTATAATATACTCGCGTAACTACGCTTTTTTGTTTCAATTATGAAGGGTTATCGGCTGAAAGCTATACTCTTTGTGGTTTCTCTTCCGTTTAAGATAAACTTGAATACCGTAGCGAGAGTAGTATAGTTAATTCGATGCGAGCTATTTCGATACAAAGGCATGCTAGCAATGCTTTGATACATAACGAGATAGAGGATTCTATGTAGGTATATCTAGAGAACAAGCACACCTATTCTGATTATGCCCAAGATTTTGACGGTATCCCAGGCAATTCATTGTCATATCCCTCCCCCCTCTCTCTCTTCCTATATATATATATTTCGACCACGCTAATATCACTTGACTGCATCGAGGTCTGTGAGATATTGAATGGTATATATAAATCTATACGTATACATTATACACTAAGCCGACTCTCGGTTTCCTCAAAGACTAAGCTGCATCGAAGTTAATATTTGGTGCTGTTAGAACCTATCGAACGCATATACCAAGTAGCTGTTTGTATTGTGTGGTTCGATGTTATCAAGTATTACGAAGATATTGATCGGAAATATTTAGAGATAAACTGATTTTGGAAATGATTGTTGTAAGAATAGTCCATTTCCTTATATAATTCATACATTATGCTGTACTTATAATCTAACGAGATTTAGCTGACAAAATGGATTCATAAAAAAAATTTATGATTATCCCCTAACCGTACAGAGGTTGGAATGAAAGATCGAGCAAACGCGTTCAAATATCCCACATAAAAAAAACCCGTAATCCATCCGGCGTCTATATTTATGCGGTACGCACATCTATCGATGGAGTTCGTTAGTGGCATGAACAGAATCAATTAAAAGTAGTTCCAGATATAAAGATTCACTTTGACTTCGAAGTAATACTCCCGTATTAAACCGATCACCATTTCGGCTGGAAACTATTAGCAATTTGAAGTATGTTTGTAAATTAACAACATGATGTAATTAAAAATCTAATAAAAGTTTAATACGAATTCGAATTCCTATTAGATGCAACAGCTTCCTATACTGAACATATTTTTAAAAAGTTTCAATAATGTACCGACAAGTTCATGAAATAATGTTTCAAATATCTCATTCATACATCTATTGAATCTGGATTTAGAAGCAACGTGATCTCAGATAAATATGCTGGTGATTTTTAAGAAAATTATATTAATGAAAAGTTTTATGTGTAAACGATGTCAAAGTGCTTCCTGTGTTTTGCTGGATATTCATATTTCGACTGTGTTCGATAATAATTTATCAAAGAAAGTAGAGAAAAGCGTGCATGGCATTGTATATTATTCTCCGATAGAGTCACCGCAGAGATGAAGATAGCGGGAAGGGGAAGGGGGGCAAAGGTGAAACGATTCTCAGTGGAATATACCGTGGTACGAAGAAAATTTGTACCCGTAGCATTACATCACCCAGCGGGGAAGATCGTATAAGTACCATGGCAGCATAGAAACTCGAGTTCACCCCCGCCTCGACGAAGAAGCGTTATACTACCGTACGCAGCGTTTCGTGCTGAATACGTGAACAGCTACTGCTGTATATATGGCCAAATACCACGAGAATGAGGTAGGGGCAGCCAGAGAGAGAGAGAGAGAGAGAGAGAGAGAGAGAGAGAGAGAGAGAGAAAGGGGAGAGAGTGAGAGAGAGAAAGAGAGAGAGAGAGAGAGAGAGAGAGAAGAAAGGAT
>JABSMR010107283.1:0-12189 GCA_018902295.1 Dusona sp. PSUC_FEM 10030013 | reverse complement strand
GAGAGAGAGAGAGAGAGACAGAGAGAGAGAGAGAGAGAGAGAGAGAGAGAGAGAGAGGAAGAGACTGACATAAAAAGCAGGATTCTGCTAGGGAATAGTTGAACGAACAATCGAAGAATCTCTGAGAGAAATCGAATAACGCTGATCGTGTGAATTTCGGGTATAAAATTTTGATCGAACGGTTGAGCAATTTACATCGCCTTGTATTTCTAGCTCAACTCTTTCATAATTGATTTACTCTCGCATAACGCGCGTTTCAAATCATTTCCCATTCAATTGGAAAAATCCGCGATGCAAAAATCTTGTACGTATGTATTGCTTTATTGCCTCCCTTTCGGGTTACAACCTCCCGTTCACAACATTTCTCCTCTCCTTATAACTAATACAATGTCTTAATACTACCTTACACCTATATTCGCTCGCTCTTATGTCTATACGCGCTCCGCTCTCCTCCCTTTACCTCTCACCTCTCCACCTGCTCGCCCCTGCTCGCTCACTTGTTTTCGTTCCTCTGTACCATTCCCCGCTTCCGTTTTTCATTTCTTTTCCTTCTCCTCTCATTTACAGTAATTACAGCCTTTGTACCTTTTTTTTCTCTCTTTACACTCCCCCTCGACCGCTCGCCCCTCCCTCCTCCGCCCTCTCCCCGTCGCCAGACTTCCGTTTCCTCCCTTCCACTCCATTCTTTCGTTCATTCATTCTTTCACACCTCTTCTTCCATACCTCCTCCCCTCTCTCTCCTCCTGTTCTCCGGTTCCTTTGACCACTCCTCTCCCTCCCCCTCCTGATCCAGTATTTCCTTCATTCTTTCTCCTATCCCCTCTCCTCCCCCTCCCCACCTCCACATCTATACAGGACGTGTTCCCACGACTCTCCCTCTTCCATACATAATCTACATTTTTTTTCCTCCCCACTCCTCCAGTATTGCCCTTCTCTCATCTCGTTCCCTAGCCTGAACCTGGCCAGCCTCCTGTATTTTTGCTCCCCTCACCCCGCCTTCAAGTAGTGCGGTACTTCACTCCCCCTGACCTCTCTGTACCACTTGTTATATCTTGACCTCCTTGTCCTTCCCTCTCTTTCCTCCCATTGCTCTCTCTTATCCCGCTCCTCCCATATCTCAAACTTTATTCCCTCTCCCCCCTGTCCTCCCGCAACCCCTTCCCTGCCCTTTTCCCTACACTCCCTTCTTTTCCTTTCCCGGTTTGACACACCACTTCCTTCCCTCTCCCTCTGTCCCACCTCCTCCCAGCACTTTCTTGCAATCTCGCTCCCTTCGCCGCCTCTCAACTTTTCCTCGAATTTCCATGCTCTCCTAAACGCTCTTGTCCTCAGTTTCTCTCTTTTTGTCTCCTCCCTCACCATGTACCCCGGCGTTGTCCAGTCCAGCCCTAATGTCCACCTAATGTACCTCTCCTGCATGCTTTCTATTTCTTTCCTCTCCTCCCATCCCCAAACTTCTGCCCCATACCCCATCACCGTTCACACCAGTGCGTCGAACAGCCACATCCTCCTCTCCCATCTTTACCCGAATTTCCTTTTCCAGATCCCTCACGCGTGCCTCATGATTATTGCTGCGTTCCTTATCCTGTTCTTTATATGGGCTTCCATTCCTCCATTACTTTTGAACCAAAACCCCAAATATTGGAATTCGTTCACCTCATCTATGCCCTTCCCTTTCCATTTCCATTCCTCCTTTTTGCGTCTCCGCCCCCCTTTCCTGAAACTCACTATTTTTGTTTTCCTTACGTTCACTTCCAGCTTCTTCTCATCAAAGTATCTCTCCAGTCTCTTCACCATGTGCCTCATCTCCCCTTCCACCTCCGCCATCACCACCACGTCGTCTGCGTATGACAATGTGCACACTCCTTGACCTCCAGTTTCTACTCCTCCCCAACGTCCTTTACGTAATTCCTCCTCCAGGTTCGACGTTAAAATGTTAAAAAGTATCGGGCTCAATGGGCACCCCTGTCTCACTCCCGTCACCGTCCAGAACTCCTCCCCTACCTCTTCCCCTACCTTCACTCTACTCCCTGTCTCCTCGTATATTTCCCTTATCCTTTCGTATAGTCCTTCACTCACCCCTTTCGCCCTTAGCGTCGTGTTTAAAATCCTCCTGCCCACCGAATCAAACGCCGCCTTCAGTTCTATGAACAGGGCCACCAATTTCCCCCCCTCTTCGACAACTGCCTGTTCACGATGTGATTTGGAACGTAAATATTGTCGATGGTCCCTGTTCCCCTCCTGAGCCCCGTCTGATTCGCTGGCACTATCCCCTTCGCCTCCGTCTTATCTTCCAGCCTTCTCGCTAATATGGAGGCATAAGTTTTATATAGCGAAGGCAACATCGTAACCCCCCTATGATCCTCTACCCTCTTCCCTTCCCCTTTTTTCACTATCGGGCAGAGTATCCCTTCCTCCTATTTCCTGGGCCATCCTTCCCCCCTCCATACCTTCCTACATATTTCTCAGGCTATCTCTTCCGTTCTCTCTCCTCCGAACTTCCATGCCTCGTTGGGTATCTTGTCCGCCCCCATCGCCTTTCCTTTTTTTACCTTCCGTATTGCCTTTCTTGTCTCCTCCCTACTGATCTGTTCTTCCTGCCCTACTCTTGTTCTTTGCTCCCTCTCTCCACCCCCTTGCTCTCTACCCCCTAGCAACCCCATGAAGTACTCCTTCCACTCCCTCTTTTCAATCCCTTCCTTCACCCTTTTCCTTATCTTTCTCCTCCTATTCGCTATTTCCCTTATTAGTCTCTCTTGTTCCTCCTTCTTCTTTCCTTCGCACAAATCTTTATACTCTCTCTTCTTTCATTCAAACTCGTCTTTTCCCTCCCTCCCACTTCTCCAAATTCTTAACGCTTCCCTCACTTCCGCTTTGCTACTCGCACATTTCTCATCCCACCACCCCCCTCTCTTTTTCATCTCCGTTCTACCCTCCCTTTCCTCGCTTTCCTTCATCGCTGCCTTTATCTTCTTTTCCATTCTTTCCGCTAATTCCTCTACCCCCTCTCCTTCCATCACCACAAACTCCATCGTTTTGTCGTATTCTTCCTTCCTCCTGTCTGACCATTTCCCCCCTTTTGCCTTCCTGCCTCCTCGTCTCGCCTCCCACCTCTTTTCTCCCCTGCCTTTCTTTATTGTTACCACCAGCGGGTGGTGGTCCGACTCCACTCTGTCCTCCACTACCATTCTTTTGATTCCTCCCCTCGTTCTGTCATCCCCTAGTACGTAATCTATTACTGTCTCGCCCCTTCCTCCTGTATACGTGTACTCCCCCATTTCATCCCCCTCTATGTTTCCATTCATTATCTCCCATCCTACTTCCTGCACTAGGTCTATTAGCTTCTTTCCGTCTCCGTTCTTTATCCCATCCTTTGACCTTCTCTTGTTCTCCTCCTGCTCTGCTCCTCTTACCCTCCCTCCGTCCTGTCCCGTCCTTGCATTAAAGTCGCCCCCTATTATCACCGTCTCCCCTTCTTTCTGGTTTTCCATCCAACGCCTCAAGCTTCTCGTCTTCCGTTCCATATCCCCGTTTACGTACACTCCTACCACTGCCCATGCCTCCCCCCGTGCTTTAACCCTCGTCGCCATTATGCCGTCCTCTTCTTCTGTTGTTTCCTCTTCATCTATTACCATACTTTCTTTTACTCCTATTATCATTCCCCCATTAGCCCGCCTCTTCCTACTCGTTCTGGTTGCCCACTGTTTCTTCCATCTGTATCCTCTTGGCATTCTTCTATTCCACCTGACCCATTCTTTCTCCTCCAACCACGTTTCCATCATCCACCACTTTCCTATTTCTTTCCAGAATTCCTCATCCTTGTTACCTACCCCTGCTACATTCCAGAATCCTATTTTCCACCCGTCCTTCTCGCTCTCCTCCCCCCTCTCTCCCCTTCCTTCTCCCCTACCCGTTTTTTGTCCCTTTACCCTCCCGAATCTCCCTATCGTCGTTTATTCCCCTGCTTTCCCTCTCCCTCTTCCCTCTTGCAACTCTCGCCATGCATCTCCCCTCCCATCTCTTAATATCTCCTTTAGTTCGCCCCACCATAGCGTGATTCCGTCTATCTTTATCTTTCCATATCCCACCCAGACATTTTTTCCCTTCTTTCCCTCTTCTTCTCCTATTCTTCTAAGGTTCCACTGCATCTTCCTTTCTTCTCATGTCCAGATATCCTCTATCCATATCTTCTCTCCTCCCAGTTTCCTTTTGCTCCACATTATCTCCCTTTGGTCCTGTACCCTTTCCATCCTTACCTCCAGTTTTCTCTCCTCCTTTCTGCCCTTTCATGTTTCTACCTCCTTCACGTCCTCTATCTTTCCTTCCACCCTTATTTTCCCCAGCACCCTTGCCGCCACCTCCTTTGCTGCTCCATTTCCCAGCTCACCTTTTACTATTACATTCTTTTTCTTCCCTTCCCTTTCCTTCATTTCACTTCTCCTTTCCATTGCCTTCACTCTCTGCTCTAACTCCTGCAGCTTCCCTCTCTCACCACCTCCATGCCCCTTCTCCCTCCTCCGGCTTCCTGCTCTTCTCCCTCTTCCTTTGCTTCCTCTACCTTTTTTAGTCGTCCCTCCATTTCGTGCATTCTACTCTTTATCTCCTTCCTCTCCTCCTCCCATCTTTCCTCCCTCTCCCTCATTCCCTCCCTCAACCTCGTTAGTTCTTCTTTTAGTTCCTTTGAGTCCCTCCTCACCTCCTCTCGCATCTCTCTCATCTCTCGTAACATCCTTTCTATTCCTCCCTCCCTTCTCGCTTCCGGTGATTTTCCTACTCTCCTACTTTTTTATGAGCCGGTTTCTCTCCCTTCTTCCTCTTCCCTTGCCCCTCCCTCCTCCAACGTTTCTCTCCTTCTTTTCCCTTTCTCACTTATGTCTCCGAGCTTCCCTCCGTTCCCGCTTTTGCTTCTTAACCAGCTCTCGACCCTTGAGTTCCCCCTATTGTCATCTTCTTTCCTACTCATTCTGTAGTTACCTCGCTTACGCTCCTTTTTCTCACTTTGTTCGCCCTTCCTTACCCACCTACCCGTCCTCTCTACCTTACCCGCCTCCCTCTCTCTCTTTCAACTTCTTCTACGCTCCGCCGCCTTCGACTGTCGCTACCGTACTACGCTATTTCATTTTCCTCTCTACCACTTCTTATCCCTGCTCTACTTTTCCCTCGACTATTTTCCTAACCTCTCTCTCCCGCTTCTTTATTCCCTACTCACTCCACTCTCCGCTCTCCGACCACCCCTCTTTGGCTCCCACTTTTCACCTTTTTCTACTTTCAGTTTTTTTTACTTTCTTTCCTCTTTCTCACCTTTTTCACTTTTTTTTTGACACTTTCACGCAGCACTCGCTCCACACACTCCTCTATTCGATCACGCCGGAAACGGAAGTCCAAAAAGCTTGTATATCTGGTCGACTTTTACATATTTATCGCTCATTAATTATGGTGGTGGATTAGATAATGTTTTCAAGTTTTATTACTATTATTTAGAAATAATCCTCCTGAAATTAACGTGTTAGTAAAAATGCACCCTATTGAAGACGAAATTAATTCAATTTATACACTTTGCCAACATTTTTTGAATGTGGAATTATTCACGAAACACAAATAGAGGGCCCGACAAACACGAACCATTCTTTTTTCCTATCCTCTGTCGATAAAGCGGTTTCGGTTGATCGATAACTGGCTAAAACACTCATTCTATTTCTTACAACAAAAAAAATATATACTAAGATAACATTTTAAGAAATCCAAATATCTCTACTGTTTGGTTGTTATTGTAGATTCAGCATGCGTTACCGTGGTCGAAGGAATTAAAGCGCTCATGGCGGTGGTGGCCCCTTGCATCTATGTCTCTACCTTCTCTTCGATATACTTCGAGATTGTGCAACCGCTATATGAACCCTTAATATTGAATGCTATTTTTTTAACGTTCTTCAAATTCCGATTGGCGCCAGTCGTTTTTTTTTAGTTACTCTCCTGCTATATTGTTATTCATATAGTTTTTTCTCTTTTTCATTTTCCTTACGTTTTCTTCCCGTTCGGCATCAAACGAAAAAAAAAAAATCGAAAATCCGGAAAACACTGCGAACTCGATAACGTCTCCATGAAATGACGTCGACGGAAACGTAGACAAAGACGAAGAAAAACCCGAACCGATCGAATCGAGTCTGCGGACCGCGGAAAACAGCAACATCAGCAGCAACGTCAATTGTCACGAAAGGACGATAAAAATTCGAAAGAATGGGATAATAACAACGATTCGTGGAAGACAATGCCCCGTGACGAGAAGAACTGGCAAGTATATCGCAATGCGATGGATATCTGGGAAACATCAAACAACGAAAGCGAGAGAAACAAAAACACTGGAGCATCCAAGTATTCCAGCAATGCTGGTAAAGGTCGGAAACAACACCAGAATCCGAAAGATTTTCATTCGGGCAAGGAATGTTTGACACCGAGTCACGTATTTAACTCTGACGGTGAAAGTTTCCGTGACAAACGTTTGAAAAAGGGTGAATCAAGTCAAAAGAATGATTACGAAACAACGCGTAACTCTGGAAGATCGGAGAAAGAGCACTCGCGTCATAAAAATGGCGAGGAACGTTCCGGTGGAAATGCAAGAAGAAAACAGCGCAATTTTGACGAGGAACGTCGAGAGATTTTGAAGCAGAATCCCGACATGGAAGACTCCGAAGATGAGGATATAAACGAATGCAGGAATGGCTTGGATGAAGAAAATTACGGGACGAGTGTCGGAAACAAGGGGAATTACGAGGGTAAACAATTTTATAAGGAGCGGAACGAAAGCAATGAACACAACGAGACGCCTCGTCGTTACAGACTGGACGACAAGAACACGAGAGACGAGCACAAGTATGATAGTGAAAAGAGTGACAGTGATTCAACGAGCACAGATTCCGAGGATACTTCGACCATAACGATACCGGAGGCTGGACGGAAAGTTGAGCACATTGCCCAGAAACTCGAGCAAACTGCTCAAAAGTACGCCCGGGAGCACAGTCCACCAAAGTTTATCGAACGACGACGCGAAATTACCAATGATTCCGGATACAAGCAGCAGCACCATCAGCAGGAACATCACCAGGACCAGCACAATATGAGCTTGGAAAGGGATGAAAAACCACATCCCAGTTACGAGAGAACTTATGAGAACAACAACGAAGGAAGATCAAGAAACTCGCAGAGATACGAACGGGGATACCCAGTCGAAACGACCAACACGAACAACAACAATAATAATAATAGTAATAAACAACAGCAACAATCTCGAGGCAACACTTCCAGCACTGTGGTGATAACGAGTTCTGTCAACGGTACCTACGAACATACATCTTTTGCCAAAAATCCGGAGAGACAGAGAAACATAGGGGAGAGAGCGAGTTCGGGACGTAGATTCGACAACCGGCCTAGGCCACCCTTCGAGGATGCACCGGAAAGACCGACCGTCGTACGGCCATCCGTTTCTGACTACCGCGAACGCAGATATTCTGAGAAGGAAGAGATTTATGGTGAAACATCGGGATACTCTGGCAATACTTCCACAATGGAAAAAGATCGAGGCTACGAGTCGAATTTCGAGACGAAACTCGAGCGAAACAAGGTAATGGAAAAAGTTCAGCAAGTCGCTTACAAATCTGGACTCGAGGATGAGAGTAATAGCGGTAATACTATGCAGAACACTGGGACGAGAAATATAAATCAAGAAATCAACGATACGAACAATAATACGTTAAAAAACGAGAAAAAGAATAGTTTACCCAGGCAAACAACGACTCTGGGACATTTGGCGCAAACCGGACATGCTTTCGACCTGGATACCAAGAGTCCTAAATTCGTCAAGAGAACTAAATCATTTTGGCGTTTTCGACGTGACTCCGATGTTCTTGAAGGTATGGCACTTTGGCAGCACAGATCTCTTGTCGATATTCCAAAAATGCTAAAACACGAAGCTAACAACGAGGAGAATGAAGCTATAACAAAGGCAAACTCAATGAGCTCCAGGAAAACTATTACACCTGAAGGAAGTCCAGGTTCGGTAAAAAGCATAGGGAAAGAATCGAAAAGCAGCGACAATACTCTCACCAACGATGAGGTCGTTCTTTCCAGCAACCATCGTCGTCGTAATCATTACGAAGCACAACGGGAACAACGTCAGGATGAACCTAAACCCGCCGAGAGAATGCACGTCCCTGATAAATCGGACTATTACGAATCTGATTTTCCAACACCCGCTGAAAGACCGAAACTCGTCGAGAGATCAGAATACCGGATGCTACGAGAGGAGAGATCACTGTTTGTGGGTAATGTCTCGCGTAAAGCGATTATCGAGAAAGAACGAAAGCGTAGCCTCGAGGCTAAGAGAAACATGGTAGTCACGGAATTAAAGGAGAACAACGAGGCTGCCAAAGGCGAGAGGAGAAACAAATCTTATGGCGACGATGATGATGGACTTATTCAAGGCTTTTCCGAGACTGAAGCCTCCGATGAAGAATCCACTTACAGCTGTATTATCATTAAGGATCAAGCTGTAACAGAAAAGACCCTTTTGCCCAGAACAAAATTGCGACGAGTCAGCGAGAGAGAGAAAAACACTTGTGGACCTTGGTACGATCTTTGGGGCGTCGATAATTCTGTCACTAAGAAGAACAAGTAACTTGCATTTATTTTGAAACGGCAATCAAGGAAAATACGATCATTAATATATACATACATACATTCTTATTTTGACTTTTTTGTTATATCTATATTTGTATAGGTTTCGTTACAGTTTCTATTATTTGTTTTTTCTTTCATGTTATTCTTATTATTAGTTGTTTGCATTGCAGAAATAACTTATAATTTTTCGGTGTAGAGCGAACGTAATTTTGACACGTTAAGAATGTTCTGTCCTCGTGGCGTTCAATCATTCACGACAGTTTTTTGTGCTTAGGATGACACAATAGTTGTAGGTCTTCGATGTAAGTTATCAATATTTTTTCAACATTTTTTTTTGGGTGCAAAATTCTCTGCAGATTTTAGGACAGCTTTTTTCATTTATTTTTAGAATTCGTAATTACTTGCACGGCTACGTTAATTTGTATTTTCAATAGCTCATATTATTCCTCTTGATAAATGTACGATTTTTTTTCCTTGCCTCCTGACGTTTACTCACATTTGAGAACATCGTAGAAAAAAATACGTTGAATTAAATTTCCCAGGAACAACGCGTTTGCAACGGTGAAACTCCGAAAGACGAAGACCAATGATCGTTCGGCACCGGCACTGTGATAATTCTAAGTCTCATCTGGTTTCATCTCGTCATTCCTGCGTAAAATAGACATTCATGTGTCGAATATCCTTCGGATACCCTAAAGAAAACTCTGTCGCTTTTTTCACGCGATACCGAGATTTCACGAGTGAGCTAATTTATAAAAAAAAAACAAACACACTCACGTACACAATAATGATCAACAATTAGCGGCGTGATTACATAAGTATCCATCCAGGTGGAAGAAAAAAGCACGTGATTCTTTCGTCACGAATTCTCCGCACGAAAAAAATATCAAAAATGAGGATAAATTAAAAATGGATCAATCGTAACGACGATCTTATAAAAAAAAAACTTTTTTTTACAGCGAACTCTTCTTCGCAGAGAATATGCACTTTTGGTAATACAAAAAAATAAAAAATTTCAATGATAGATTTTTTCGGCTAATCCGGTCAATTTGAAATCTGGCCAGCCTATACTCGCAAAAAATTTGCACTCTGAAATTTCAAGACAGTTGTCCTTTTGTTACTTTTTTGTGGACTCGGAAATACTACGAAAATCATAAGGCATATGTGATAGAGCATATGTGATGGGGACTTTTTTCCATAGTTAATTTAGGCTTCACTGCGTTTTCTTGCACCCTATTATTGCTATCGTCTCAGACGGTATTGTTCGAGGAAAATCTATAATAAGAATAGTAAAAAAAAAGAAAATGAACGGAAGAAAAAATATAACACACGAGCGAGAGCAGCGACGTTGCTACCATTTGGCTCGATACCAACCGGCCAGGAGAAACCACAGCACATCATTTTTATTAGCAAACTCAAGCTGCTCTTTCTCTTTCTTCCTCTTACACCCAGGTATCTCTCCCATTGAACCTCCGAGAAAATTTTTTTTCGTTTTTTTTTAAGCAATGACGAGCCGTCCACATGAACAGCTATCGTTCCATTCATGGAAGAAAAACCCTCAGTGTGCTCAGCAATATAATCTCGTGAGCACTTTTTTCGTAAAACCGAAGAGCAAGAGATAAAGAGAAGGAAGGGCTGGGGTCCTGCATGTTCTTCTTGCCTACTCTATTTTGTTTCAGACTTTTCTTGTTGTATTTTTTTCTTTTCTTAACTTCCCGTACTTTGTTTATTGATGCTTGTCTTCGTTGGTCCCTGGCCCAAGCTTTCCGCCCCTTACGAACGTAAGAGAGCCATCAGGTTTCATAGTGAAGCTCTGGACTCCTTCACGGCTGCTATGAAAGTTTCATTCGAAGATCGTAAAATGTCTTTATATGTTCGAGAGAATGAGAAAGAGAGTAAGTCACTTTGGCGACGGCCTCGTGGCATCGCAAAATTTCAACTTCACTCGTTGGAATATTCTTTTTTGTTCTTTTTCGATTCACTTTTTTTTTCGAAATTCTCGCGTGCTTGAGACTTCGAAAAGTTTCGGCAAAGAGTGCGCCCGGTTGTTTCGTAAATTTTTTTTCGAGATTCCAAAAATAACGGAGGATTTGGACGATGTCGAAGGAAGGGAGGTGCCACGGGATATTTTTATCACGCCCGCGGAGTTTTCGGTGATGTATAGTGAAAGAGAGCCGCGAGCCCGCGGGGGAGAGTATATGCGTTGTCAACTCCCCCCAAAGTGACACGCGCGTATACGAAATACATTTTATTTTCTAATTTTGGTGGAGTTTAGAGAAAGATCAAGAAAACAACGATTATTCGGCATTAATAATACATATGGCTCGAATTATCAAACGGCAATAAATTTTTTTCCGAAAAATAATTCGATAAAGCACTTAACAAATGTCAAACATAAAACTAATCGCTTGATAACATTTTAGTATATTTAATTCAAAATAAACATTCAATTATATTCATTCGATCAATTTTCGATCCATATTCTGCCAAACATTTATTCATTTATATTTTAGATTTTGGAGGAAAGTGCGAAAACGGATGAAAAAGCATTGGCATAATTGTCAAAGTTTTCTGTCGCCAAATCAACTCTCTCAAATATTTATTTCAAATTGGAGCATTTTCTGGAACGAGATCACACTTCCTAGATATAAATATATAAATAAATTTATGTACGAGATTTGTGCTCTACTGGGCAACTTGTCACGTTAATATCACACACACACACACTCTCTCTTTCTCTCTCACCCTCTCTTTTTCTCTCTCGGCCTCGATTAGAAGGTTTCACGCTCATTATGCTCCGCTTGAGTTGGCAAGCTACGTCCAATTGCTGGCAATATAACATCATCGTATCATGCATAAGTATATATGCACGTACATGTGGAAAGTTCCGTTCAATACATCGAATCATTATTTACCAAGGCAACGTTACAAGTGCCTGGCAATGTTGAGTGTGTTTCGTGACCAAACTTGGCTCTCACGTCATCATTTTTCAACGATTTTCAACTTGCACTGAGATAAGTGATTTGGACGATTCAAAAACAACATCCATATAAATGAATTGTATACAATCAGTGATAATGTGTGCTATTGAACTGAAGACACAATTGATTCATTGGGAAAAAAATCATTAGGACAGTAATTTATTCAGCATTTGGTATCGATAATTCGAGCATGCATATTTTTTTAAAGTTCTTGATTGAATGAAATATAATGAATTTCACCCTGTCATTGATTGAAGCAAGCAAATTTTGATTGACTCAACAGAATTCTTTTTTCCAGGTGTTGTGGTTCCAAATTTAATACTGAGTCGCCGCAACTCCCAGTAGAAAAAAGGCATTACAAGCAGTTTTTAAACTATTTCATTAAGGTAGGAGTCTCGCGACAGTCAAGTTCAAAAGTTAATTCTACGATAAATTTTTGAAAACATGGATATAACTTGCGAAATAATCTTATAGTGTTGGTGTTGTATCTTAAAGAAATGTAAACACATATAAAACTTTCGGAAAAAATGTTCAATAT
>JABSMR010107173.1:0-12191 GCA_018902295.1 Dusona sp. PSUC_FEM 10030013 | reverse complement strand
GTGTATTTTATTTTTATCTATTTTATTCCGTCCAATTTTCTTCCTTCCAACATTTCTTTTATGTACTGGTCGTTTTCAATATATTTTTCGTTCATTTATATATTATTTATTCATATTTGTGTGCATTAAAGAAATCAAAACATAAATAAAATGATTGCGATGTAAATATTTTGGAAACACAATGATTTTGCGAAATAAAGTAAAGGAGGCGTTAAGGACGATGAAATCTAATGAGAAAAATATGTGGTATGAGTAAAAAATAAGTCTGTCCTCGTTATTTAGCGCAAATACTTTTTCACGTAGAGGAATGAGACTCCAATGTATCTCGCACCGTTCGGTACCATTGCAAACCAGTTTCACTGTGCTCGCCGAGGACCCCCGTTGGACTTCGCGGGATACCATCGGGAGTTCCCGCGCGCGCCTTCGGCGCCGTGTACAACTTGTCCCGTTACCGGAACAGGACTCCCCGAGAAGAGCCCCCATAGCACGTACTATGTAATTTGAAATCTTCTCATGGAAAGTTAAAGCGCCGGTGTTCCCTCCGATATATATATATAAAAAGACATGTGTGTATACTGCTCTATCGCCACGTGAAACTTTAGCATCGAGATTCGAGAAGGCCGCTTGCGAGAGCGATCACGCCGCAGCACCTCCCTCCTCATTCTCGCACTACAAAGAGCCACAAACTACCAAGAAATTCACCCTGCAATCATACACACACACTAATGTTATATCATACATAAAACGACATGGAAAAGTCAAACGTTCTCAGGGATTCAACAATGATCCAAGGCGTTACTCGTCGGTTCATCGACAACAATAAGGACATTACAAAACAGCAGTACGAACAGAGATCGGCAGCCAAACAAGACCATAGATCTTCCGTAGCAAACGATGAGCACGATACGATAAAATAATCGTAATTAATTTGACGAAAAATTCTAAACTTATTTCATTCGTATAAATATTATAATTAGTCAAACGTAGTTAGGTTAGAAAGCCTCTCAATTTTAAGAACCGAACATTTAAATAATCAAGTATAAATATATGAAGAATCGACGTCCAGAATTTGACATCTGTTTGTTATCTATTAGGATTTTAATTCCTGAATATTTGATCATTCCTGGTCACTAGTTCTTAGCAGCATATTAGAAAAATCTTACATGCGTTGAAACACTCTTGATCTTCTGCGGTGGTTATTACTAAGATGTCGATATAAAAATCGTATCGTTTTATTTCGCGAATATTTGGAAATGAACCATTTTTATTTTACAATTTCTGGATATTTCAATTGAAAATCGACTTTAAAAATTAGAAATTATCCAACGTCGGAATTTTCTGTCATTAATTGTTCAAGAAAAACATCGAAATTAAATTCGCAAACAAAAACACATATCACCTGAAATAACCAAAACTGTCATCCGCCGGCTACGTCACGGAGGGAATTATAATTAAAAAATGACTGTGCAGTAATACAAACGGGGACAAGTTTGCATTTTGCTTAGTAGTGGTCACAAAAATCTATGGCTGGTCCCCGTTTCTATTACTGCATTATAATTATCTCCTTATTCAAATCTGTCCAACGCTACCAAACGTTTTAGAGACGGATACGTTAGATAAAATCGCAAAGTTTAGCGCAAGAATAGTACTTTATGTAACAAGTGCAAAAAACGACGAATTACATCCCGCGTAAAGTTGCCATATTATGATGCATATTTACACGAGTGCGAATGTGGACGTGTCTTGGGTGAAATTTGTTACTTTTTCATCAATCAGTGCAATAAGGTAAGCTACAAGCTCGGATCTTTCTGAATCCGTGCAGTAAAGTGAACACCTTTTGTTTTACTTTACCGCAGTAGTGCGATGGTAAAAAGACGAGTCGTTGAGAAGTCAACCACTTTCCGCACGCTACGTGTGAATCGAAAATCAAACTTTCGAGGCAGGTATCAGAAAAAAATAGTTATATGATTTAATTGCAAATATTTTTGACGAGTAAGATATATCAATCAACCAATTATCCCATTATATTTTAGTGTGTTTATTATTTACACGAGGATTTAGTCAAAAATGATGTACAGATATTCAGAAAAGAATCAAATAATTGTCACCTGAATTTACGCAAATTTTGACATTACCTTAGTCCATAAAGCGAGTTGCTCACGACCCCGAAAACAGAGCATTTCTATAAACAATAAATTCCATTGAAATCGAAACCCAAAGATATTTAGCAATTCTACATGAACGTCTTCAATAATCGTTTACTTTGCAACTCCATAGTTTAACTTGTGCGTAAACCATGGATCGACTAACCGTACAATTAAATCGGCTGTCAACGACAAAAAAAAAAGTTTCAGAATTCATGAAAGAAAATAATTACAATCAATTATCAAAAATCTACGGAATAATTATTCCTCGAAAACTCATTTCGTGATTCGAACCTTAATTACTTATTAAGTTTGGCTGATTGTATTGTAATGTCATTTAAAGATGCGGTACAGTCTTTATACATAACGCGAGTTGTAATTCATCAAAGTCCGACTTGAGACAGAGATCAAAACAAATTTTGGAAGTCATTGGGAAATTGTGGTCATCGTCATCAAGGATACACGTAAAAGAAAGGGGTGTCGAAGGCGAAATAGACGTTTATATAAGTTCACGCATTCACGCATACACATTTATGTATCCGTTATCACTCGTTATCGAGACAGCGTTGTGAGTAGTCCGTGGGGAATTTGATTTCGTCGTCGAGTATTGTGTGTAGACGAGAAAGGCAACAACAGTAACTGTACACGGTATAGTTGTGACGTTGGGGCTGTTTTCGGTCGCGTGTGTTTCGTCCCATTATAGAACGGGTATACATACATATATATGCACATGCACCGTCTATCGCATCCCCTATCTATGGCCGACTGCATGGCCCGAGTTTTCGATAACATTGATGACAGTTCCTCCCCCTTCCCGCTCTCTCTCTCTCTCTCTCTCTCTCTCTCTCTCTATGTTGCGATTATGATTCTGTAACATTAGTTAATACGCAGCTCGTATGGTATTGCTGATGCATCATCGAGATTCGTGTCACCCTCTCTTTCCCTCTCGATGAGCTAGAATTTCATCATCGGACGTACGCCTCGCCGAACAGTGTATACAGCATTAAAAATGTATTCACGATTTCGAAAATAGTGGCAGCTTCCTTCTCGGAGAGATGAAAAACACTCGGGAGCACTACCCGTTCCATACAGGCTCAAACCCCTCACTGGACAATCCGATAAGAATAGCTCGAAAAAATTGACACGAGAAAATAAAAAGATTTCTTGAAAAGCAATACGCACCCTTCGTGCAATACGACTATCGCCCAGTTTACAGTATTCTTTTCGACGCTCCGAACATCGTGGAGATAATCATCTCAACGAGGGTGTATATGTATAAAAATATTACATACTTTATACCCAAATATGAGTTTCTATATATGTGTGTAATGAACGACCAGCACGCGTCGACCCTTATCCAAAAAGATCTTAAATACTCGTGACGCGTGTCGGCCACGAAAATCGCCATCTCATTGACTCTCCGAATGATCTCATATGATGGTACCCCTGATGAATATATATACGTGTATAGCACTTATGTGATCGACGCGGAAAACTATTCTGCGACGATTTCCTGCAATTTCGTCTTTTATAATGTACAGCTCCGTCGCCATTTTATTTCATACAAGAATAGTTACAACTTCATGTATGCATAATTTAGTCAGGAAGAATTCATTTCTTACTATAAGGAATATCCGGAATTTATAAGAGGCGATGGATGAATTACAAAAAAGTTTGTCGATTTAATTTGACTGATGATGAGCTTGAAACAAAAGAATTAAAAGTGTTTTTTACTGATTTTTGTAAGATAATCTCTCTCAAGAAATAAGTAATGGAATTGTAGGTTCGTAAAATAGTAAAACATTACTTTTGTCATGTCTTTCATGCACCAAGAATGGGTTCGACATTTTATTGATAACAAGCATAAAAATCATAACAAGTATTAAATTCGACATTGAGAAAGTAGGTCCGAAAACTCTATTGAGCTGTAATCATAATTCGAAGTTTTCTCTAGAAATCGTGATCGGAAATGAGAGAATAAGGAAGGGATAGTGAAACAGAGGCAGAGCGAGAGCAGAGCAGATTCTCGAATCGAAGCTTCGGGGGGACGAGAAAATACGAGCGCAGCTAGGCAGTGGGAGAATATGTGAGAAACAGTCGTTGGGGAATTTGTACGTCGGGTGTTTTATGCTATCTGGTATATATATATATATAGCATACATGGGCAGACGAAGCTCTCTGGACTCCCAGTTAGTTGGCTTGTCAAAGAAGCGACGTACTGACATCTCTATTATCACGAATATTCGCTACGTTTCTACATAGCAAAGGGGCGAGGATGTGGTTACGTTTCCGTGTGTGTAGGCTTCGTGACGAACGAGACAGAGCTGAAGTTCTCAATGTCTGTTAAATAAGCGAAGGATGGACGAGAGAAATACCGTTGAGAGTTTGCGACACGATGAGAGAGATAGCAGTGTGGAGAAGGGATCAAGAAAATTATACATAAGAGAGCAGCTTCCCTCGTACTATACACACATAAGCGCGTGCCACGAGATAACGGATCTCTCGATGATAATCCCACCCCCATACTCTTTATCGATGTTAACATCCCCAGGGTTCACATGTGCTTGCATAGGGCGATATTGGGGCATGTTTTTCCTCTTCAGCTTCATTTTTCTACCCTTAAAACAACTTGTCGCCATTTGAAAAAATTTGTTAATGCTGATAAAGCCCGCCTTTATTTTCATTCCAATTAAATTGCATTCAAATTCAGTAGCTTTTTTTTTAATTCGGGAATAAAAAATGTCCAAGGGCATAAAATTCATGCCTTTTATTTGAAAAGACAGAAAAGTATAAATTTAAATTCTCACACACCGCGTACTGGACTAATTTTTCACCATTCGTCAGCTTCACTTTATGTCTTAAGTTTGACCATTTAACGTAACATTGGTTTTTCCAATGCGCGCGTATATTTTCGTACATACGACGCACGAATCCAAAGAACCTTGCGATGAATTCGTCAACGCTTTTTCGCTGGTAGATTAGAGAAAGAAAAGAAAGGACGTAAAGCAAGCGGGGTGTCCGCATTCAGTATTCGCGCGAGGGATTACAAATTTTCAATGGTTTCCCCGTGTTCTGGACACGAGATTTTGAGGCAAAGGTATACACATACTGTGAATTATAATGTCACATTTTTCGACTAAGGTGAAAAAAAGAAAGAGACAGGGAGAGCAATTGACCGTGCGGACCAGGACTTCCGGTCAGTCCTTGTGTACACGAATAATTGCGTTACTTTGCCACAAAATTGGATTACAGTCGAGTGTACGTTATGGAAGCATTGAACCGAATCCCCGACGCGTTGACGCGCGTTTTCTATCCACATGAAGGGCGTTGTCGCAATTATTCCTCTCGAGTTTCAGTGCTAGTGAGACTGGTCTTTGGGAAAATCGGGATCAATCTATACAATATATATATATATGTATATGTATATCTAACAATATGCTGAGAAAGTAACGTCGATTATTCCGAGCTGCACGAGCCCGGTCTTTTCCACACGAATTCCCATGGAATTGCGATGTCTTGATGAGAAAGAGAGGAAGAACGAATACGAAAGTGAGGGTAAAAATGATTGTTACGATTACGATGACGATGAAGAAATTTTTCGTGTATGTTATATATGGTAGCCGATAAATGACTGTAAAGTGTGACAATGACTCAGCATGTTGGCTCTATCTGGGTAGCTCGTCAAGACTTTAAAAAAAGCTACAGTCTCTATATGAGCCACGCTTTTTCGTATCCCAATATAAAAAAGTAAACTCGTTACTGTTAAGGATGAGGAACGTTGGCGAACGAGGGAATGAAGCGTGTAAAAAGGAGAGTAAGAAAGAGCGCACTTGAAATCACGCCCTGCTCCTTCCATCGTCTCGATCATCAGACATACACAAACATGTATAGTTTAGGTGACGAGGTTGACGTCGTCACCGCGGTTGTCCATAAGGGGGTCCCGAAAACCTGCGAGTGGGGGCACCGAGAGACGCGATGCAACGCGGGGTGCCCCGAAAAGATCGCAGATACCCTCTTTCGCATATGTCGCCGTAGGGGTTCCCTCTTAATTATAAAGCTTATGAATAATAATTGTCGTGTAGTTGGACCAACATTGTGACTGCATGTTTTCCCTGTACGCCCATGCCAGTGTCCCACACTGCGGGTTACCCTTTTCTTCGTGTTTGCACAACGCCGTGAGACCAAAAACTTCTTATTAACTGCGATCTTTCTTTTTATTTCTTTTTCTGCTGCTCCCTCGACGACGATCGACGAGTTCAGATCTCTGTATACTCCTCCTGTACTACATGCGGACGATCGGCCCGGTTGTTCTTCCAATCTTGTGTATATCGCGGGCTCTTATATAATCTTTATAAATCCATATGGAAGTTCGACGCGTATACGTACAATCTTTTCTTGTTCTTCGGTGGTGCGTACGATGCGCTCGACCATTTACGCCCCTTGCGGCTATGCAAAAACTCCCTTATTTCGTTGCAATTGTCAGAATGTTCGACTCGTACGTTTTTGTTTTCGAGCTCATACAGATTCGCCGCCGGAACCAATTTGCCATCATATTAGTTTTATTCCAATAATCCAAAACGAAGAATATATTTTCACTAAGTAATAAGATTTATTTCGATAAAAATTAAAAACTTGACGATTTGAACCAAAAAAATCGCTAATGAACTAATATTAGTGAAATTAAGCCATTAGCGTTTTGTATAAGGCTTCTTATGGGGCGTAGTGATTATATTTTTTCGAACAAAATCTCCCCCTTATATTATTGGGAAAAAAACTGAATGACTCTTTTACTCTAAAAAAGGGATTTGTTGAGGATTGGAGATCGGTGGGTTT
This sequence comes from Dusona sp. PSUC_FEM 10030013, assembly GCA_018902295.1. NCBI lineage: Eukaryota > Metazoa > Arthropoda > Insecta > Hymenoptera > Ichneumonidae > Dusona > Dusona sp. PSUC_FEM 10030013. Next base: position 5,214 of record JABSMR010107173.1, on the reverse strand, counting down.
GAAATCGCCGTATTGATATATTTTTTTTTTCCAGTGATTTCGGCATCGAAGCGTAAAAGCGATTAAGCTTCCCACGTCTTAGGATTCACGGGTCCTGATGTACAATAAGTATTTATATATATATGGGGGAAATTTGAAGTCAAGAGTCTCGGAGTCAATTGTTGACGATCGCATACACGCGGGGCGATATAATTTAGGGCGAGTAAAGAGGGCGCGAGCGAACGTATCCCGTCGACATAGAGCGTCCCATTATATTTTTGTGAAATACGCCATACCGAGGGAAATAAAAGAAATTCCACTCGAACGAAACTCGATAGCCAAAATATTGAATTTCCCGGGGTCTCCCGACGTCGGGTGATTTTCTATAGTAAAAAAAAAGCAAAAGCTGGCGCACGAGATGAAGGAGAAGAGTAAACATCAACCAGTTTAAGAGAAATTCCACTCTCGACTTGTCTGCTTGAGGAAACCAGACCAGTCGACACTGTCCGAAAACGCCCAAAGTGCATATGTGAATTTTTCAAAATTGGAACCCGGTTTTTTTGAAAAAATCATTCCCAAAACTTGCACTTGTGCTTAATGGCGCATAAAACAAGGGCTTTTTGGATTCATTTCCTCGCTATTCACATCGACGTTTTTCTACGCTTGAAAAATCCGCACGCTCCTTTCGTCTTCATTCTCTTTCAACGCCCACCCTCTCAGCAAATCACGGAAATACCCGCGCGAAGCCCATCGTTTCAATCGATTTTATACTCTATACAGATGTACTTAAATAACAGTGATTCCCAATTTACTGGACCTTGAGTTTATTCGAGATTTTTTTTTACTGAACAAAATAAAAATCTTAAACCTTCGTCAAAACGTGAAAACGTAAAAAGAAGTTTCCTTGAATCTTCATTGAACATTTACACTGGAGCGAGTTCGACGTGTTATCCTTCAAAGGGACCATTTTTTTAACAGTCATTTTCAAATGTTTCTACGTAACATCGGATTACTTCAGCGCTACGAGCTAACTTTGGCTCAAACTTGAAAAATGTTTCCAAGAGGCATTCGTATTTGAAGGTTTTACTGAACTAATTAATGAAGTAGATAACAAATAACAGTATCGTTTCGACGTACAAGTTGATCTTTTGAAATAGCAGCAGTTCGTAAGCTTTCTAAGCTTGGACCAACGTTACCGCCAGGGTGACCCCAGGGTCGCGAACTCGAAGTCGCGGTACCCGACGTTTATTTTTTCAAAACAATTTTTCATCTCAATCAATTTGGGGATTTTGTCAAATAAACATCATCTCACATACCGCACAAAATTGGTTGATAAACATTTAACATAATATTTCTCGAACGAATGTATAAACTTCAATTGAAAAACACTTTTGTATATCAAATTCTAAAAATGACTACAAACGATTATTCAATTAATGAAATTTGAAAAATATCGATATAAGAATTCGATATATAACGTACCACAATATTTATAACTCTCCTTTCGTCCTCACTCGTATTCTCAGCGCGTGCTGAAGAGTTTACCCCGCAGGCATATCGTCTCAAGATTGGAAATATGTATTTTTCATCTTATATTTCTTCCCATCTTCGGTCGTTCTGCTTCTTTTACACACAATTTTCTCATCACTTTTCGACAAACGATATTTATTATATTTTTAAAAATGGTGTCTTTACTGCTTGTTTTTCCAACACTAAAAAGTGTCAATTTAATCGTTTGAGATCAGCCTCGTAAATCAATTCTCAAATCTTTTGCTATGGCTTCGAAAAACCTATTGAAGGTTCTTTCGGTATTGGTTGAATTTTTTGGTAAAAACTATAGCGCCCGAAAGGCATCCGTATGAATTTATGTAACAATACATATGTACAAACTTTATGTATATATGGAGTAATAATATATGTATATAAGTGAAATCTTTTGTCCCATTTTGCGCTTCCGTTCCCGCGGGACTTGCTTGCTCATCTTGATTTCTTGACTCAGCCTCTGTGTGCAAGTATTTTCGAATGAATTTCGGATAGGAAGAAGAGAGAAGGAGAGAGATTTGTGCCGGAGGCAGGGAGTCGGAGATGGGTAGTATATAGTACGAGAAAGCCCCGGTAGGGTGAGATTCGACAATAACTTCCCGACTCTCTGGCGTACAATTTAATTTTATGCAACGCTTGGCACGCCTCTTAGCGCCAAATATCCTTATAACGTTTAACTAGATTGTTATGATTGTTGTCCTCGACTATATAACCGGCTTCCCTCATTTCTCCAAGCTTCGAAGCAGTTACCTTCCTCTCTGTCTCTCCGTCTCTTTTTCTTACTACATCTCCCGGTGTATCTCTCTTTATATGCCGGTTGCATCCTCTTGGCATATACGCATATTCGCCTATATCTATACCTCTCCTCGCTTCACCGAGGCTGTAGCGCTATTATAGCCCCGTGTAAATTTAAGCACAGGTCGCGTTCCACACCCCCGGAATCTCAACACGTATCTCATATTTTTATGTATGTATGAGCACATATACCATCACGTTTTCAGGAACTTCGTTTTCGTCCCAAGATACCGGCGTTCATATAAACTCTCATCTTTCCCTGTTTCCGTTACCCCTCTTTCCAGTGCCATTATAACGAAAACGTAATTATTATTTATGCGCTACATCCACTGTAATCTCTCGAAATCCCAAAATGCACGAACATCTCTCGCTTTCGTGTAAACATCCAAGTTATTCTGACTTAATATAATAACTGTATATATACATATCGCAAAGCCAAATTAGCGTCATAGTTAGGATCAACTGGAAAGTTCATGCAAATTATCTTCTCGAATAAATCACAAGAGTTGTGTTTATTTTTCTTCATTCAAACATGCAGCGACTTCTTGAGAGTAAAATATTATATTTTTTATTCATTTCCAATCTAATATCTGATGGTAGCGTTGTACAGAGAGAACTTTTTTATTAATATGTAAAGAAAATAATATACATACGACGCACGAAGATGCAAAGTTGCAGCATGAAAAGTTACCCGTTAACGTGTTTAAGGATAAAATTGTTACAACAACCAGAAAATATATATACGCTGGCAAGGAACATTATTCACTCAACAGTCAAACGTACACGAAAGCTTGGGGTGAGAATACGTACGTAAGAAAGATTTGAACCTGCTTGAGATGAATATTCTTTAGGTTTAACGACGAATAACAGCAAGTTAGAGCTTCAGGGCATAAAATGACATTCATATTCCTGGCAGACTTGGAGGAGCACGCTGCCGGGAGCATCGTCATAGAGGAACACCGGTTGCAAAAGGTGAAAGAGTGAGAGAAAGAGATGCAGATAGCTTTGGCAGTAAGCGCACGGTGGCGTCGAGGGCACTGGTGCAGACCAACAGCCACAGGGTGGCGCGCACGGAGGCATACCGTAGAATACCACTCCACCATCAACCCCCTGTGTACGTGTGGACTATCGTATCCAAGTGTACCTAGCGGAATCTCTTTCTCTCTCTCGCTCTCTCTCTCGCTCTCTTTTTCTCGGAGAAGAAACAAAATGCCAGATCCTCGGAGAGAAAACGGAAACGAGGCGTAGGAGAAAAAGAGAGACCTTATTCGTTTGGGATCTTGTTTTGGCACACAAGACGAACACATAGGGACGAGTTTAGGATCTTCCTGGTTTGATCCCCTACCCCTTCACCCACCCGCAGCAGCATCAAGCTGCTTCCAGGGGGCGCTCTGGTACAGCTTATATAAAGTATATGTAGACAGACACATATATGTTTAGCTGTATATGTGTAGGCACGCGCTGCGGAGGCGGTATGAAAGCAGAGAACCCCTTTCTCTCCTCCACTCTTTCTATCTCTCTCTGTTTTTCTGAGATATTTTCTTATTCCAGCGCACGTAACAGTCTAACAAGCTAGCAAAGTTTACCAATAAATTGTATGACGGTAAGAGCAGACGCGTCGGCGAAAGAGCCAAAGCCACCTGAATATATGTTACCATCGGGTAAACGCGTTCTATATAATACTACTCGATGTACAACTACTGAAATACATACTCAGATAATCCAATCGAGAAGTATTGCTTCGAACCATTTAAGAAATTACTACTCGTGCTTCTGCTTTGCTACGAATTGTAAAAATCGTTGTGAACAGACACGTTATCGTTTTTTTTATATCTTTTCTCTTTCAATCGTTTTATCTCTTGTTACAGATTCAAGAGAATAATCCTGTATGTTTTATTGTTTTTTTCATTTCTCTTGCATTCAACATTCGTGTCAGCAGATTTTTTTTCTCATGCTGCTATCTCTCCTCGGTACAATCCAACTATCGGAACTGATTTTTTATTGTACCTAATACTTCGTTCAAGTTGATGGAGTTTGATTAGCACCAAATTCTTCATTGCACGTTATCCAAATGAGGAAAGTGGACATTTGATACTATTTTGCATTTACAAAACTTTGCCATCTCACATTAGGAACTTGATTCAATAAACAATTCAAAATGTTCACTTAAACTCGAAATTCATGAGAATAAAGAGGATGAAGAACAATCTGAAAGCCAAGTACGCACTGGCATACATTCTCTCGCATATGCGCGTTGTGAAATAATTTTTAATTCAAAATGTATCTAAGGACCTCGTAAAATCTCATACTTATCGTAAGTATGAAAACATACATCATACCCAGCATACACAACTTGGATCATTTTCGTAACTTTGATGTAAAAGTTTCGAGTTTATGTAAATTTTACGTAAAAGTTGCGAAAATAATCCCAATGTGTTTGCTGGGGAATTTTAACACACTGTCCCGTAATATTTCGTTGTAAAATGTTATAAGTTCTCAGCTATAACATTGAAATTGTAAGTGAAAATACATTATATTTGAAATGCATTTTTGACAAGTATCTTGTACAATAATATTCATTCCATTTAGTAAAGTGTTCGAAATCCAATTTTCATTGCAAATTTGTGAAACTGACTCTCATGCATAATATCGGGGTTCGTTTGTTCATCTTCCTGAGGATGGAAAGTCGCTTTCAAAAGTAATCTGAATCTTTCATTATAAGCATTACAAAAGTGTCTCATATTCGTCATATTTTTAAAAGTAAAACACATTCAAAATAAAATTAAACATTGTTTCGATCTCACTTAAGAAGGTTGGCTAATCTCAGCGCCGATGTCTATGTTGAAAGCATAGCAAATTTTAAAAAGCTTAGAATTTAATCAAATTTAGTGAGCATAT
>JABSMR010107062.1:0-12193 GCA_018902295.1 Dusona sp. PSUC_FEM 10030013 | reverse complement strand
GGGGGGTCGGTAACTGAAAAGTAGATACACGTTGTTCTCGGAAACGCTTGATATTTCGAGAAAACGGAGAATTACACGTTATTCTCGGATGAAAAGAGAACAACGTGAAACTCTCCATTTTCTCGGAATGTCAAGCGTTTCCGAGAACAATGTGTATCTACTTTTCGGTTACCGACCCCCCACTCATGCAACTGATAGATCACCTTAATGAAATATTACGGAAATAATTTTATTCCATACAAAATTCAGTACTTAGCGGTTCCCAAAAAATCTGCCGAAATTCAGCAATATTTAAGTTGTTACATCTTGTTAAATGATCTTTTTCCACCATACGAAATAAATTGTTTATATTTCCAACACTTTAATTACATTTTTTTTTTCATTTCTTTTAATGCATCTTCCTTCTGAGACTCTTTTTTCAGGTGGTGATTGAGAAACGGTTGGTTCGATGCCTTATATGCTTTCATATACATTCAGAAAAATCACTAAACTCATTGCTCGTAACGAAAAAGAAAATTGTCTGATGGTATGCCAAAGAATTTTTTTTCAACAGAATGTTGATAACTTCTAAAAATTATTTTTACTGAAAATAAATGTTTGTACAGTTTCAAAGATGACTGAATTTTATGAACTCTTCGTCCAATTGAGAAGTTTCGGAAATAATCCAATAAAGTTTTTGGCTGAGAAACATGTCTAATTCGTCATTAACCACTTCTGGAGAAAATCAACTTACACTGATCAGGTTCAAAATCAACGACACAAGCCTGCAAACCGTTCAGCAGCACGCACAGACTTGGCCAAATTTGGAGTCTTGATACAAATGCAGGTTCCTCAAGTACTGTTGGTTGCAAGCGCATCCAATCAAGGCACAGTTTTACTGAAAACCAAACAATATTATCGTAATATCGAATTGTTAGTCGAGCAGCAACACACTGTTAGGCCTGTTACCTGGAAAGACTGAAAAACAGCAAATTTTATGCTGAAATTGACGGTAAAAATTACTGTGAGAACAATTATAAAAATTCTATTCACTAACAATTGATAATTTCTTTGTTTTCTCATAGCATGTAAGTATAGCTCTGCTAGATCCTTTACTATCATTTTGAACAATAATACACATACATACATACCAGAAAACATTCGTGAAAAATTTTATATTTTATATTAGTACTAAATTGATATTCCTTCTATTTTGTCAGACAAGCAAATTCAGTCGTCAAATTCTTATGCAAAACAACAATAAGCTTTTATCAAATTTTTACGAAACAAATTTGGGTTTTGTTTGATATAGTAATTTTGGAACCGTAACTCTAATGGCGTGTGAAGGCGACGAATGAAGAGATTCAAGGTATAAAGAAAACAAATTGATTAGATTGATTGATAAATGAAGAGATATGTAAAAACTCACTTGTTGGCAAAGCAAAATAATCGATGATGGCGTTTTTAATAGTATAAACGGGTAGCAACAGAGCGGATAAACTTCCCGCGATAAGATCCAAAATGCAATCTCTGGCGATGGTTTCGTCGGGACTGAGTTGTTCGCTGCTCAACAATTCGGTGCTATCGGCACTCTGTCCGGCAGTGTGATGAAGGGCGTAAAGATTAATTACGAAAAGTTGTACGAGTCTCCAGGAGGTAAAACTTTCAGTAGCCACGAGAGCGGTCAATGTTTCCGTCAACAATTTCACGTGCCTCGATGCAACCGTAGAATCCCCGAAATTGTGAAGAATACCATGAAGTTTCAGAAATACGGTTACATATTCCTGGGAACTAAGCTTTGTTTTTCCTTCGATGCTGAATGAATTATCGTTCAAAGCGGATGAGAGCGTTTTCGCTAAATTGGCAGTTGCTACAGGAAACGGATGTTTCACCGCGACCGAACGTACGTAATGAAATACCGTCCCAAGTTTGTCGCCACGAGATGCTTCAAGAAGTGCCAATTGATTGTAGGGTTGTCCGCTGGATGGTGACAACGAGACCGCATGACGATAGAACAATTCAGCTTGCTTGTTCTCATTTCGATAACGCGCTATATCACCCAAATGCACCAGACAATACTGACACGCGTAAAAACAAGATGATTTGTGCGGCGCTGATAATTTCTCAACGGCTTTCCATGGCGCTGAACAACCATACATATAATTCTTTCTGTAAACAAACAGAACAAAAAAGCTACTTATTATCCTTAATCATCGAACAGCTAGTCGATACTAGCTCAATTATCCCTCATGCCATTTTTATTTAATTACCACTTTTAATTCTACAAATTTACCGGTTATCCACCATTGTTTCAACCGTTACTTAATATGATATTTAATTTGGCATAAAAAGAGTAAATGTGATCTGATCATCTCTCAATAGTTTTCAAATGTTGAGATTTGTCCAATATTCTACTCAATCTCTAGGCTTCCAATAAAGGTTGTGCTAATTTTCCACAGCGCAAAACTCAATGTTGAACACCGTAACGAAATAGATACATCACTGCGTTTCAAATAATTATATGACAATATTTCTAAAGTGTACAGGCATGGCTTATCGCAACTCGTACCAAAGCATCTCACATTTCTAGACAGTTTTTGTCCTTTTCAAACCTATGTATCTCAAAAATGATAAATAATTAATAAAAAATGATTTAAAAAAGATTGATATTTAGTCGCAGGGTCACTTAAGGAGTGGCAACGTATACACCAATGGATGAGGAATTTAAAAAAAAAATGGTTTTTGATCAACTATTGGAGTGAAGTGAATTGAATGAAGACTTTCCATGGTTAAGAATGGTGCACCATCCTTAAAAAAAAACAAAATTATTCCGCAATGACACCGAATCAAAAATGAAATGATAAAAAAATGAACGATTCGGTTGATCAATTTTGAACAAAATTATTTCCAAAGAAACATTTGTTAGTGTTCTGCTAAAAAAAAAATTCTACGACACACGACAGATATTCCAATACCAGTCGAGTAGCATTTTATTGTCAATGAACAAAAAAATTTTGGATATTCATTAAGGTGTATATGTTGTTAATGATGAAAAAGATTCATCCAATTACGCCAATGGTTGGGTAACAAAAAATTTAACCATTTTTTTTGACCTCTTCTAAATTTATATGGCTCCTTATGGAGACGATTTACAATGATTTACGACACAGTTTAAGAATGAATTACACTTTTTTCTCACATCAAAAATTTTATTCGATCGAATTTCCAAAGTGTTTGTATGTTTTTCCACGAACTTGAAAAAAATTAATAAGTTAAATTTCGCTTATGGTTTTGTAAGATGATTCAACACGAGTATATGAAATTTTTAGGGCATCGGCCGATCTTTATATCTCAAACATTGCCACTTGAAAAAGTAAAAAAAAAAGAAATTGGAACAAAAATTCAAAAGTATTTTAGAAAATCAACAAGATAATTTGTTGAACTATTCGCTAATAATGTATATATATTTTAAGATTTTTTGCAAATGGTCAAGTACTGAAAGTTTCATGGAATAAAATTATCTGAATGAATACCTATAGTTCATCCTGAATATGTCTATGTGCAAAGTGTTAATGGTAAGGGGCTTGTTGTACATAGGAATATAAATATGAACCTGCGAAAGGGCAAATCCAAATCAAAGGCTGTGCAAATTTCCTGAAGTAAGGTAAGATAAAAACCACTGGCGGCTTCAAGACACCAGCCAAGCATAGCCTGGGACTCTCCTCTCTTGGGATTTTTTCGATCTTTAGCCTGACTTTGTAGAGTGGCTATGTAATTCTTAAATCCAAGATTCCACAGTTCTTGTTCGACTTTTCTGTCGAGGGCATATTCAAGATCCAGGATGAGTACTTGTTGATAAATCTTTTGCAACTGTTGTTGACATATCCAGGCGTCATTGTCGTTGAGTAAATCTTTGCAACGCTGCACTTTATCCTTTAACGGCTCGGCCTTCCTGACAATTTCCAGGGGGGAGGAAAAGAGATTATATTGAGTTAAACAAGAGTCAACTGCGAATGGATAAATAAAATATTGCAACTATTTGACTCACTTCAGAGCTTGGACAGCAGCTTTTAGGCCCATATTCTGCGTACACCGCAATTAAACCAGAAATTATTTACCTGAAGAGAGAAAAAATGAAGAGAAAGAAAAAATCATTGTGTTTTAAACAAATTGTCGATCGAAGCATCGATTGACGAGAAATTTCGAGGTACGGCTTAAACAGCCCCGGAAAAAAAACAAGTTTTCTCCTTTTTTACTATTGCGTTCGTTATCAACAGGTCTTACTACAACGTATCGACTCGTAATATATAATAAAATTCGGAATTTATTGGTAAATCGCAGAGTTCTCAACGATAGAAAATATATACATTTTTTTTCGACTCTTTCAAAGCCCACGTAACACGACACCACGATGTAGGTTAGTTGCTAAGATCTGCTGCCCGTCCGTTGATGTATTTTTAAGCAACGAAAAAACACGACCGACAACTCGATACACATCGGAGAAGCAACCTTTCAAAATTTGTCATTCGATAATAGCTTGTAATTTGGAATATTATTTCTCAATGATGAATCAACTTACCGTCACATATTTGTGCTGAATAAAAACTTAATAAAACACCACACCAAATGACGGATAAGACATAAGACTGGGCCAGGGAGACTAGAGCATAAGCACTGGACACAGGATAGGAGAATAAACAGTAGTAACGGCGTGCTCAGAATCCCGTCTTCAAATAGTTCTCCGGTCCGTCACTAGCGTCGCATGGATTTAGAAGATCCTACACCGTGGACGTAGGAAATGTATGAACGGAGCTTTAGCCGAGGGTGGTGAAGCCTGAAGGGTGAGGGTAATTATAGTCCATTTCTGCGGACAAGGAGAAAGGAGACTATACGGAAGGAGTCCAACCCATACAGCATCAAAGTCGTATAGACGTACTAAAGCGTCTATAAGATCGCAAAAAAGACGTCCTCAGTACGTATTTACCACTTTCATGCTGTATGGGCAATCTCGGAATAAAAATTGGGTTGCGTCCTAGCGACGATCGAGATTGTACGCTGTCCAATAACCGAAGTTGAATTCTTTTACTGCAAAGTGTTAAATATATCCATTTGGTGTTTCTTCCGGAGCCAAATGTTCACGCGTCTCGACGCATGAATAAATTGACAAATTCAAGACCCGTTTTCTTACTATTCTGGCTGTTTTCTCCGACGCGGTTTAAGCTTGGTTCAATTTCTTTAAAATAGTTTCGACATAGGATGAACGGAGTTTAAACTTCGATTAACGTTGGAAAAAACGGGTGTTAATCTTATCTATCACTATTACAGTCTCACTGTCTCGGTCCTAACCTAACTTTTCCTGTTCTTTCAAAGCTTGCCTGCCTCTCTCCAGAGCGGGGTATGGCAAGCTCATTTCAGGCTCAGGGCCAGGCCCAAATGAAGGGTCTCGACGACAACGATCCTGATTACAACTATACCAACAACAACATCGAAGAGGACTTACAGACTCAAGTGGAGGATCGTCGCAGAAAATCCTTTCCTTTGGAGTCTCGGAAACGCACGGTCGAACAGGTCGATGTTTTTCGAAACTTCGAAACCGAAATACGCCAACGCTGACGATGATACCACAACACACAATAATTTACCACATGTTTCATCCCAACAAGGGATATCTGAAGCAGTTGGCTCTAACCTTATTCCAACCCGCCCCTAACCAACGAATACAGCCCAAAAAGCTCCAGCCCCTTCGTTGTCCTGATCCAACCCAAACCTACAGATCCCATATATCTCCTCGATTAAACGCAACTAGTTTCGGCAAAATGCTCCTTAGAATCTTTTCAAAAAATGAAATCTTAGACATCTATAGTTCCGGCATATAGACGACATTATTGCCTTTATACCCGATTCTTTCACAACCTGCGAAGGTCTCATTAGAGGAGTCCCCCTTGATATCTCGAAAGAAGATCTAATCGACAACATCTCTTCACTCTTCACCTGTCGCAATTTTGGACGCTCGTCGCCAAAATCGCAAAATCACCGTCGACGGTGTATCTAAACTCCTGCAAACCCAATCGCTCTATTTGAAATTCGAAGGTCGCCCCGACCCAATTAAGTATCTCTCTATCACGTTCGTCACCCGGTGAGCCCTTGGTTTCCTCTGTAAGGATCTGCTTCTCTTGCTACATGTTTAATCATGTCTCCAAATAATGCAGTAGTCGCCCTAAATGCTTTCGATGTGGCGGCAGGAAACACGAGGAGGGGGAGGATTGTCTGAACAGAGACGGGCCTCCGTGCTGCGCCAACTGTAAGGGGAATCACCTCCCTATCACTAAAACCTGTCCCGCCTTTCTTCACGGAAAAGACGTCAGAAGAATTTCAGCTGAAAGAGGCATTTTCTTGCTTGAGGCCAGACAAATCCTTGGAAACCGACCAACCGCATCTCGCGAACCAGTTTTTCATACTAACTCTCGCTTCCCACTTCTCCCCACTTCTCGTACTATCTCAGCTCCGTCAACAACTTCCCTCTCGCTACCATCAATATCTTACAGCCACGCCGCTTCTTCGGCAGCATACCCACCACAACAACAGCTCTCCTCCTTCCCAATTTCCGCATCCCAATCGACGCTTGCCACCCGTAATGCTCACGAGAACCTCTTCATGGCTCTGAACGGACAAATCGCTTCCAACGTCCAAAACGGCTTCGCCGTTGTGTGAAACGCTGGACCCCCCTACCAACCTCCCATCTCAGAGCCTCCGTACCACCCTTCCATTTCCAAACAGGTCTCTAACCCCGTCGACGAAAATTTAATTTTTGCTCTCATCAGCATTATCACGCATCAATTTATCCCAGCCTTGACCTCTCTCGGCCTATCTGAATCAGCCTCTCCCCTTTTCGCAACTCTACTAAACTCTCTCTCCTCGCTTTTTTCCCGTCCCCTACATGGCTCCCAATAGGATATTGAAAACTCTTGAATGGAACTGCCGCAGTCTCCACAATAAATCGGGTCTCTTACTGAACTTTGCTCAAACTTACGATATCATCATTCCATGTGAACCCTGGCTTACTGACTCCTCTACTCCCAAACTCAATGGCTTTTATCTCCTTACTCAAAATAGCATCAATCAAAGAGGCGGCGGTCTCGCTATATGCATTAAAAAAGACATCTCTTTCCAACAAATACACAATATCTACAATATTCCAAATTTCAACTTCTTTGGGTCCCTTAACTGTTGTAGCCCTATACCGCTCCCCATCTGCTTCTACGCGTGCCATTGACTGGCAACGCTTATTTGACTCTCTTCCACTAAATGAAAGCGCTCTCGTCGGAGGCGATTTCAACTGCCACCAAACCTCTTGGGGCTGTCGTTTGGTAGTATTTCAACCGATCTTCTACGGTGTCGACACCGTTCTGGAACCCACGCAGCTTTGGTGTCGACGCCATTTCTGTCCGGTATCGACACCAAAGCTGCGTGGGGTTCCAGAACGGTGTCGACATCGTTTCTGTACGGTGTCGACACCAAAGCTGCTTGTGGTGTCGACACCCGCAGAAACAGGTGATAAACGGCCGAGCGGATAAAAAATCTGACCGATTGTTGAGAGGATGGCCCGTTTCGTTACAGATGGTGGCATTGGAATTTTCATAGAAAAGTGGAATGAATCAGCCTGGGGCTTTCAGCATAAGCCAAGAGCGTGGACAGTACTGTCTTCGTCGATGGTAATGGACGGAAGACCGACGCATTTACTCGATGGAATATCTTTAAGAACCTCGGGACGATTGCTGATCCATTTTTGCAGCGGAAAGCCGCCCGCCTTGCGCAGATTGTCAGTGTGTTGCACGATTTTCTGAGCCTCCTCTATCGAGTCAGCTCCTCAGAAGACATCATCCACATACCTTCCCTTCGTAAGCGAAGGTATTGCTAATGGGCATCGACTTCCTTCATCGTGAACGAGTTGGAGAACGGTGCGTAGGGCTAAAAACGGTGCACAAGCGAGACCATATGTGACAGTGGTGAGTTGAAAGATGATTATCTCTCCTGACTCGTTCTCTGAAGATCCCGATCATCATGATGAATCTCAATTTGCCGGTACATCTTTTCAATATCACATGAAAATACATATCGACACTGACGAAACCAGAGAAAAACGTCGTGGAGATCTATTTGTAGCTTGGCCCCCGTATATAGAATGTCGTGGAGCGAGATATTCCAGATGACGTGCGGCTTGATCCGTTAAAGACAACTCAGAATTTAGTTGTAAGGCTGTGCTTTCTTTCAATGCCATGATAAGGAAGGTAGTAGGAGTGCTTCGGCTCGACAGAATAGGAGGGAATTAATCGCATATGCCCGAGCAATTCATACTCTTTGAGGAACTCGACGTGAGCCGTTCGGGAAGAGGGATCAGAGCGGAATCGATTCTGTGATGGGAATAACCGTTTTAGAACGTAGCTTCGCGATTCTCCTGGAGTTTCCACAGAAGCTTTCAGTGGGAGCTTAACTACGTAATGACCGTCTACGTTCCGGGAATGAGTTTGCTGAAAATGATCCTCACATTTCTGATTCTCCCCGGAGAGCTTAGCGCGATTGCACGTTGGAATTTCTTCGATAAGCCAAAATCTTTGAAGAAGGTCATGCAGCTTTTCATCGGCACACACTTGAAAGCTTTGAGCATTAGTGAGTGGTCGGGATGCGTTTCGAGGCCCCGAAAAAATCCACCTAAACACAGTTTGTTGAGGAATCGGTGAATGTTTGTCTCCTTTTATCAAGCCAGCTTGAATGATTTGCCTGTAGTAATCGCTGCCAATAAGAATGTCGATATGACCAGGAATGTTGAATTGAGAATCTGCCAATAGTAGGCCTTCAATATGAGGCCAATGCTGCAGGTCATCCGCTGTAATCGAAGGAAGGTTTGAAGCAATTTTTGGAAGAATATGCGCTGTAAATGAGCAATTTTCTTGACTCTTAAAATGTGGTGAGAGGATGACTGATGCAGTTCCTTTCGTTCTCCCAGCCTTAATCGCTACAACACCGGTTAGATATAATGATGACTTTGAACGAGTAGCGCGCAGCTCTTGTACCAATTTTTCTGAGATAGGGCTTATTTGAGATCCAGAATCGACCAGTGCGCGTGCTTGAATTTTTTTTCCTTTGTCAGAGGAAACTATAATTTGTGCCGTGGCAAGTAGAGTAGTGGTGACTGTGATTTGCGATTGTAACGACGCGTGATTGATTTGAGCACTGGTAGTTGATGGTGAGGCGAATTTCTTCGGGTTTAGAGGATTTTGCTGAATGAATGGAAGAATGATGTTTCTGCCCACATTTCGAGCATCTCTTCGTTGATATACAAGCTGCGATTTTATGGCGACCAACATAGTTAAAGCACAAATTGTGCTTTCTGATGAGAGCGTTTTTCTGCTCAATAGTCTTGTTAGAAAACTGAGGACAAGCTAGAACATAATGATTATTAGAACACAATAGACACGAACGGATTCTTGAGGTTTGACGATCTTGAGATTCCGAGGTATGAAAGACTAGCGCAGGTGGTTGTTGCAGTCTGCTTTGACGAGATTTGTCGAAAGCCTTTAGAGATAATATTCTTCTCATAAGGAATTCACTGATCTGATGCCATGAAGGAGGTTCTCTCGAGGATCCAAGATGGTGCTCCCAGGCTTTGACTGATTCAGCGTCAAGGCGTTGGGTTGCGATAAAGATGAGAAAATCATCCCACTTATCCACAGGGCGGCTTAAGTTCATTGGCAGATTCCTTCCTCGTTCGCTTCAACGTGAGAAAAGAGTGAAGGGCTAAGTTTACAAGGTGTCGCTTATTTTCGTAAAAAAATGATGAGAGCCTCCCAAGCCTTTTGAAAGTTGTCAACTGTCAATGACGTATTTTTAAGAAGAGACGACGCGGTCCCGATAAGACTGGTCTTTAAATGCTGGAGTTTTTCCACCGATGACAACGTTTGGTTGGTGAGAACTAGGAAATTGAAGAGATCATTAAATGGAAGCCAGTTAGTCGGGTTTCCATCAAATTTAGTCAAATCGATGCGTGGTAAATGCGGCCCTCGATGCTACAAGAACGGGTTAGCGGAGGTTTGACCTAACGATGCAGCTGACTGAGAAGGTTCGACCTCTCGATAGCTTGCGTTGGATAACTTTTTTTAACAATTCCGTAGCCTGTAGGTAAGACTCGTAATTAGTCTGATATTGTTTTTGCTGAAAATAATCGTGTTCATGAATCTTTGTCTTGTCTCGCGACTCAAGTTTTCCTAGTACGATGCTAATAGCCTCGTGCGTGGTCGTAAATTTGTTCCAGAGCTGTTCCAGGGCGCTGGAGAGAATCTCGTTTCGGTACGAGTAGTCATCGGAAAATTCGATGGATTTTAGATTATCGATCGTGGACTTCAGCAAGTCTCTTGTTTCGACTTGCAGGTTGAGTCGATGTTCAATGTGTTGAACTCTCATCGTGCTGACCTCCACCAGATCCGGCACGAAGGACCAAAATGTTAGATGACAAACTGGTATGATCGAGGTCAGCGTTAGCGAGATTGGTGTGTACGTGCGTGTGTGTGTGTGTGTGCGTATGTCGGTCGACTGTGCTTTTTTATAGAATGCGATCAAACCATTCTAATAACCTAGCATCATCCAGTCCTTTTTGGAAAAATTTTTGTGTGCGTCATCAGCCTTCTCTTTCGATCATCATGAACCGGAAGATATCCTAATCACATCTTCTAGGGGTGCCGTCGTTTCAACCGTTTCCATCCACCTCTTGTAAATTCCCTAATTTCCCGAATAAATTTCCTTCCTACAAAATAGAATCTCTTCTATTGCATCTCCATCTTACCGAACCGTAAAAGATATTTCAAATTTCTCCAACCTCTGCAACCTCACTTTCTAATTAGGTGCCTTTCATAACACTATGAATTCTAATCAAACGGGTCATCCCGCCAATAAAGAACATGGCTGTATGATCTAACCGCCAGAGGGCGCAGATCGAAGCCAGTCTGAACCACAAATACATATACAATTCTATGATCCATGTTCTCTGTCTATGCTCTTCTTGGCTTTTTCTTAGCGTGTACCGGCACTCCAAATGTCACGGACGATACTCCATTTCCGCATTCGTACATCTCGATCGAATTGTCTAGGAATATGTCGCAATATGGTAAAGCGCGCCATTTTTGTTTTTTTTTTAAACCTATCGAACGAATGGATGTTTAATTTTTTTCATTTTATCGTACCTTTCTATACTCCTGTCGAATTTTTACAATTCTACACGAAGGCCCAGGGATACTGCGAAAAACTTGTGTCGAGACAATCGGCTATATTTATTTCACTGAATTTTTAGCTAGTTAACACTAATGGAAACTCAGCAAAATTGCCTCCTGTTCGGTGATTGATTCACGAGCCGGTGCACGGCCAAACGGTCATCCGTCAGAGTACCATTGTCACCCTTAGCTGCTTGTTTGTAAACCGGGTCGCCAAATTCACGTACCTATCGCCGGCATTAAATGAATTAATTAATTTTTTGCTTGCAAAGATTTCTCTACCAATAAAATGAAAATGATTATAAAAAAATTGAATATTGTTCCGCTTTTCAGTCCTTCTCAATGTCGATGTCTACAATGAGAACACCAGAGGATGATAAATCTAGAAAAAGAGAGATGATGGCTCGTGGACTACCTAAACAAAAACCCATCAAAGGTGTAAAACAAATATTGTTGATTGCATCGGGTAAAGGAGGCGTTGGAAAATCTACTATTTCCACAAATTTAGCTACTGCGCTTAAAGTTGTTGAACCTTCTAAATCCATTGGCCTTTTGGACGCCGATATTTATGGTCCCACAATTCCACTCATGATGAATTTGCATAAATCCCCCATGCTCAACGAGGACGATCAAATGGAACCGTTGATCAATTATGGTGTCAAGTGGTGAGGCATTTATACGAAAAGATCATAAATTATATATCTCCAACACTTTCTCAATTGTTTATCGAGTTAAATTGAGGTTTGGACTTAACTCGCAAACTCTAACGTTGGATCATTTGTGTTCATGCCTTCTAATGAAAAATTCCTACAAGCCCTGACGGATCAGCGAGTCCCATAAAAAGTCCCAATTGGGACTCCGGACTCAAGTGGACAAGTGAGACCGTAATTAAGTCCCAATTGGGACTTTTTTCCCCTCGATCGGTTCGAACCGGATGTGACGTCATGATTCCC